>OU015497.1:185560695-185583195 GCA_907164885.2 Dolomedes plantarius
GAAAAATGAATGTATGTACGATAAAATCACCCCCCCCCTAAAAAAATGGGGGAAAAAGAGAGGACAAAGTTAGGTCATTACGATGATATTCAAAGGAAACTGAGTAATTTTTAACCTGTTTGGGGTAGCATCGCATAGTAGTTAAATGTTCCAAATATCGTTTACAGGTGCCGATAGTGATAGGTTTGATTCCTAGTCTGAATACGTTTCGTGTTTGATGGAGGATACAATAGGAGTATTAAAGGTCAGGAGAAATGGTACTCATATTCTTTAGCGGGTCGGCTGAGAGTGCCAAGGCCAACTTTTGCAACACAAAGACCGGGACCTACAGTTTACCACCGATTTCGATATCATACGGCGGCTACAAACAACCATGACAACAAGAAGACTCAAACACACATGATCTAGCCAAATGCCAGCGATTTAGACATTTGGTCATCACCCGACCTCCTTTATCCCGACATCCTTTAGAGAAAAATAATTTGGAACTTTTCATATGGCCAGGATGGTCTATTGATTAAAATTAAACGCGGGTCTCTTAAATGTTCTCAGGAGCAGGAGGTTATGTTGCTAATACGAAGAGAGATACCATCCTTAAATTAAAAAATAAACCCAATAAATATAGTGAAGACAAAAATATACCAAAATACGAGAGGAAGAGAAAATAATTTCCTCCTGGTTTCTTCTCTGTACTGCATCTCGAGTGCACTGGTTCCCAGTTTCTCAGTTGGGGAATGGCATCACTCCTTGGGTATCATTCTGCCTGTCTTGAGTAAAAAAAGTAAGTGTTTTGTTGTTTGCTCGTAAGGAAGAGATTTTTTGGAGGGCTTTTGAATTTCTCCAGTCTAGTTTAAATTTCTGTTACTCATAGGGAATATTGCAAAGTCTTGGTAATGTTAAGGTATATCTTAATTGTCAGTAGTTCTAATATACAAGCGAGACTTAACTTCAATATTATATTAAAGTTGCTGTGTATTAACCGTACTGGATTTGCTCACCTCAATGTTAACCAATGGAGAAAATGAGTCTACTATTGACAGCTACATAAATGCTGATAATCCAAGAAAAAATTGTGTTTTCTGATAGTCTGAATGTTTTTGCACCTTACAACAGGATTCATATTATGAATTTCGTCCACAAAAGGAATTAATGAGTGTTTAAAACACACTACACCATGTTTTATTTCCCACAATAATTTAAATTTAAAAATATTATTTGTATTTTTTTCAAAAAAAAAAAAAAAAGGAAAAATGCCCCAAGGTGTAAAATTTCTTACGCTATTACGGAGTACAGTTAAAAAAAATCTTAGGAAATCCTTAGATCCATTTTCTCCATAAGTTAACATTAAAATGAACAAATCCAATACAGTAAGTACACAACAGCCTTAACGCTAATTCACATTGTAAACGGTGATATTTCTTGGCCCTATACAAGTTTAACGTACTACTGGACTTAAAACAAAATTAATTCTAGAAAAAGTATATTTCGTGCTACCAAAAATATTAGTACATTCATTTATACGCAATTTGCTGTATTATTTAACGCATTGAATTCATGCCTATTAGAAGAAAACTGTAAAAACTGTTAACATAAAAGAATTTTTTTCTAATTATAAGATATTATTCTTTTTTTCAAAGTGCCTAAAATATGTAATTACTTTCAAAACACATCTTATAATGAAGGAAGAATGTCACTTATATATTTTTTTTCAACCTCTTCAATTTCTTTTTTATTATCTATCTCTTTTGGAGACGTAAAAGGGGAAAATGATAAAAGAATATTATTTGAAATGAAATATGTGAAAAATGTTCAGCGCATTTCTCGGAAGCAAGAAAAAAAACTGAAATGAATAGGGAGAAATTCCATTTCTACATGTGGAATTTCTGTCAGCAGGGAAAATATGAAACTTGTAAATTTTCGCTTTCCGAATTATTATATTTTTATATGCAAAACATCTGGATTGTGGAAATATTCCATATTTATACCCATTTTGTAAAGGTCTTTTATTGATTCTGCTTTCTTTTGTCTTGAATAGGGAAAATATTTTTCATATATTACTCCTTAATGACAAAAATATTATATATATATATATATATATGTATGTATGTATAATAAAAATTATGCTGTAATAACTTCTGCTTATTACAAGCTTCAGAGAAAGAATTTTTTCCTTCCTAATTCAGTTTGTTTCATGATTTATTATAGTAAAAGTTATCTACGGTACGATTTTTCTGTAAGTAATATTTTCTTTAAGCACATTAATTATTTATTGCCATCATTTAAACCACTGGAGTCTGTAAATATTACACTTATGTTACGCTTCAACTGCTTACTTTTTTACAATCAATCCGTTAAATATATAATTACATTTCCCCACAGAAATTTTAACGTTTTAAGTTTTTTTCCCTTCTGTAGACTGAGATTTATGTTTTGTTTTTCTTTAACTAAGTGACTGATTCATTTTGAGTGTTTTCTGTTTTATCTGTTATGTTTTTCAAAGAAATAATTATATTTGTTTCATATTTACGAGACTTGCTGAGTGTAACAGAATACATTTTTATGTAGTACCATCGCGTCAAAAATATTCATTATTATATGGACATATACCAGTGATTGACAACCTAGGGGGCGCGTCCCCCTGGGGAGGAGTGAGGAAAATTCAGGGAGGAGGGGCTTAAATAGCTAGCAAAAAATAGAAGAAGGTATTCTACTGGCTTTGTTCAGACTTTAGATTCGTTCTTAAATAAGCTGACGGACCAACAGCTTTGTTTGCGGCAAAATAAAATTTATTTTTATTTCTCCGCTAACGGAAGGCAGAGTAGCTGACGACCGCTGTCAAGCGGTGCTTTCGTACTTCTGTCAATTTTTACATATTGCCGCTAGAGGTCACACGTATGCAGCTCATTACAGCAACACATTACATGACGTAACAGGCATTACTTGAGTTTTATATAAATTTAACTTCAGTAATATACAGTTAAATATAGTTTTATATAAATATACACTGAAGAGTAAGAAAAACTGGTACAGGCGTTCGTATGCAAATAACGGAGGTATGCAACGAATAAGTGAAACGCGATAACGGTCGTCAGACCCTATATGTAAGACAACAGGTGTCTGGCGAAGGTGTTAGATCGGTATCTGCTGCTACGATGTCAGGTAATCCCGATTTATGTGACTTTGAACGTGGTGTTAAAATCGGCGCATGAGAGATGGACATAGCATCTCCGAGGTAGCGATGCACTTTGGACTTTCACGCACGACCATTTCACGACAGCATCATGAATATAAGGTTTCATGTAAAAAATATCAAATCTCATACAAAGGTGCGGCTGGAAAAAGACCTTGAAAGAACGGGACCGTCGACGACTAACGAGAATCCTTAGCGACAAAGACAATAGACACGCAACACTGCCTCATATCACTGCGAATTTTAACGCTGGGGAATCAACAAGTGTCAGCGTGCGAACTGTTCAACGGACTGTCACTGATATGGGCTTTCCGAGCTTCAGGCCGATTCGTGTACCGTTGTTGACTGCACAGCACAAAGGTTTATGCCTTGCATGGGCCCGCCAACACGTCGATTTGGCTGTCGATGACTGTAAACACTTTTCCTGGTCTGACGAGTCTCGTTTCCAATTGTATCAGGCGGATGGACGTGTACGGGTGTGGAGACAATCTCATGAATCCATGGATCGTACATGCCAACAGGTGACTGTTAAAGCTGGTGGAGCCTCTTTGATGGTACCCCTGATACGTTTAGAGACGATTCTGACAATTGACGGGTACATAAGCCTCCTGTCCGATAATCTACACCCATTCCTGTCCATTGTACATCCCGACGGACTTGGACAATGCCAGCAGGATACTACGACATCCCCCATGTCGGCAGTAGCTACCTAGTGGCTCCAGGATCATTCTTCTAACTTTAGACACTTCCATTGGCCACCTAAATACCTAGACATGAACATTATTGAGCATATATGGGATGCCTTGGGGAGAGGGTTGTAAGATTATCCAAAAGGGATGCGTAGACATAAAAAGTGAAGAACCATTGACTAATTCTGTAAAATACCAATTACTGCATTATTTTAACTGCTCATTTTTTTTTCATTTTAAAAACAAGTACACATCAGTTTTAAAGCACTGCTACCATTACTATACTTTTTGCTTGGATAAAGTTCTTTTGATCAGGATTTTGGCAAATTAATAGTGCAAGGAAGGTTGACAAAAGCTTTTACTACGTCTGTTTTTTAAGTAGCTTCCCATAAGGAAATTTTTACTGGCTTTTGATAAACACCGAATTTTTCCTTATGAAATTTGTAATAAACATGTTTCGGTTTTATTTCTTCTCTATCATTATCTACAAATTCTGCCAATATATTTTCTATTACTCGGGAAAATCCACCTTAACTGTTTTGACTATAAAAGTTATGTTAACCTGTATTGGATACTCGAGGTACGAGATGACTTAAACAGACATGCTCATTGAAACAGATGGAAATAAATACATCAAACTAACAATGAACTTTATACTGTACAAATTGAGACAGTTATCTAAGCTTTTAGGATTTAGATACAGGCCTGTATGATCTACCATTTCTCGTCTGTCTTTGCGATTTAGCTCTAGTCTCTTAACTGGAGGTGCCAGTTTAATGATTTGGATTGTCTTTTTAATGGTGTTTCTCTTGCCCTATTAATTTCCATTTAACAAAATTTTGCAGACTGAAATAATTTAAATACAGCAGACATTAAATTAAAGCTCAGTATTTTGATAGATCGTCACAGTAGACATGAATTTTTCAGCTGGATAATATTCCATTTTATAATGTACGTAACTTGTCTGTCTAAATCACAGTGATTTCAAATTGAAAAGATGGACGAAGAAAAGAATTATTTTTACTCAAAAGAGAAATATAAAAGGATAAAGTCTTACCTATTCAGTAATTTTTTAAGTAATGCTATATTAAAAAACAAAAAAGGAATGAATTTAGATTATTTTATCTAATGTCATCTACAACTTTAAGGAGATATAGATCAGTCTTCCTGAATATGTTGTAGATCGAATTTTCTAGATACATGAGAGTATATATATATACATATATATATACATACATACATACATATATATATATATATATATATATATATATATATATATATATATATATATATATATATATATATATATATATATATATGTGTGTGTGTGTGTGTGTGTGTGTGTGTAAGTAAGTAAGTAATTTGATTTAGAAACGGAATGTTCTTTTGTTATGAACAGAGATTATGGTGAAATGATTATGCAATTTCAGAGATGTTTGGTATTTAAATAGATATACTATTTCACAATACACAGATAATGTTATAGAGGTATGCAATATATTTAGTCAAGTGGGAGTAATAATGCACACATGAACATATAATAAGCAAGGGTCGTTGGTTTAAGTGGGTTATTCCTTTTACGAACATCTCGACAATGAAACAGATGCTTTCTGAAATAATAGAGGTCCTTGGTGTCATCATGATGGAATGCTTAGCTTTGGATTGACAGTTAATTGAGTATAGTTTGAAATTCCAAGTATTATTGTAGTGGGAGAGATTGATCGGCCTTCTATGCTTATTCTCTCGGGAAAAAAATTCTATGTGTATTACTCGAAATTTGACAGATATTTTTAAGAATGATTATTTTTTTTCTTTTATTGGCGAATCTCCATTTTAACATCTATTTGGGACATTTAGATTAAGCTTATAGCAATTTCAAAACACAAAGAAAATGACGCCTGTTTATGTTATTGTCTCTTTGTGTTTCAATAACAATATGCCTTATCTTTTATTCCCAGCTAACTGGGGTAACGTTGGAGTTTTACAAATTTTACAGTGCTGTAACGCATTGTTCGGCATACTGTGGGTGGTGGTCTCTTGACAAAACTTATTATTAACTCCTATTATTCAAAGTTGACAGATATTCATTAAGTAGATCGATTTTTTTAGTTTTATTGTCGACATACATTTTGATAACCCTTTAGGATATTTAACTTTAGCGCGCAATGTTTTAGGTAAGTAAAAATATCCTAGGGCAGGGCAGCTATTTTTCCGGCCAGTATTCCGGCCAGTTTTCGGCAATTTATCACTAAATCTAAGATGGATTGAAGGACTTATGAAATTGCTCAAAATACCTTTTGCTTTTCAGTGAGGCAGACACCTATCCTTAAGTTAGTAATCACCGTTGATTTTGTTGGTTAGTTTTTTATAGAAACCAGTAACAGGTGAACCAACATTGCTTCTTATAAAGGGACATTGATGTCTTAGCCGAGGTATGGACCCTGGTCAGACAGGGGGGATGTTGTCTAGTTAAAGATGTTCAACGATACAGGGTCAAAATAACAGATCTAGATAAGACAGCCGTACTCAACTTTTTTTACGCGGGCTGTAACATAGTACACAATACCTCATACTATAATAACGTAAAAAACAAAACTCAAAACCAAAACTTATTCATGCGTTTATTTAAAAATGAGGGTGATTTTTGATGTCGAGAGAATTTTTCGACTATTTCAAACAAATCAGCTTTATACTTGTTACATGCTACTTTCAGTACGTCATCCAGGGAAGAATCAGTAAACCGATTTCTATATACGTTCTTCGGATGTTTCATTTTGGAATAGGATGATTCACAAAGATACGCTGATGTGAACAACGGCAGCAGGTGGCACATTTTTGAGCAGTTATTTTTCCGGCCCAAATTTCTAAAATTATGTTTATAAATTCACATGCCTCATAATAAATGTGAGTGGTTCGGATCAAGCATTCTGTAAGTGTGGGTCTCAACCCAGTGGTCCGTCGTGAAATCAGTTTTGGTGGGTCACGAAAAAATCCAAAGAGCCTGTTCACATAGAAGCCGACAGCGTTACTCGTATTGACATATGTTAAACCAATCACAGATCATAACAATTTCGTGGTTAATCGTTTGGAGGATTATAATTGGTTAAATATATTTCAATGCGACTAATGTTGACTCTGAGGTATTCTGTGTGAACGGGCCCAAACTCTAAAATCTCTTTACATGTTTATTAAGTCAGGTTTGATTATCGAGACTGCGAGTCGGTATCGAAAAATTTTCTCTTTTGAAATGACTCTCGATTTATAAAAAGTCGAAAACCACTGCTTTAGATGATACCCTAAACAGTTCTTGGGGCTGAAAAATAAGCCATTGAAATGTATTAATATATGTGCATTCTAATTAAATAGATTCTGTTTGAAAGAAGGAGTTGTAAAGGGAAAACGCTAATGTCTATTCCATATCAATTCAGTAATTTTGCATTGGCAGACTAATTTAATTATCATCATAGTCTGAATTTTATTACGGAATTTCACTATTTTTATTAAACCGCAAAACTGCGCGTTAACAAATACTCAAGGAATAGTCAGCCGATAAATCATACGAAAGGGGGGCAAATTTTGCCTATTTTATAATGACATGATATATATATATATATATATATATATATATATATATATATATATATATATATATATAGTCAAATTTCATTTTCTTTCACATTACAAATCTTCCCCTTCATAAATCTATAAATTGCGTATGGCGTGTCTCGGAAGGAAAGGAAAACGAAATGCAGCGATTGCATAGATTTAAGAATTTCTCCGACACACTTTATTTAATTTGTCTGAATGAAAGTAGCTTTTGATATTAATCGAGGTAAATATTTGTTTAGTTGAACTAGAGCCTGCCAATATGTTAAAGTGCTTTGCAAACTTTACGAACGATGATCCCCCCCCCCATACACTATTAAATAATTTTAATAAATTTGTTGGAAACTTCGAGGTTTAGCTATATTTACCACAGTGGAACTCTCCGAATTAATAGAATAATATATAAATCTTTAATGAGATGCAAAAGGGCTCAAATTTCCGCATTTTAAAACATTCTACATTTTTAAGAAGACGTGGAAAGTTTTAAGTACTGCCGTTAACAACTCGGCTCGAGAAGATTCATGGCGCGAACATCATGATTATTTAGAGCTCTTTATTAAGAAGTATTCCTCGAGGCCAAAGCGGGCAAGTTTTTAAATGAGATAATATTTGAGGTGTAAAATAAAAATGATGATATCCTTGGGGCAAGGGATATCTTTGAAAACTTTTCGCTAAAATGGTTGAAAACATCTCGGAATTTCTTTTCTAATTAGGTTGCATGGTTTGTGTAGTTTTTTTAAAAGTAATCATTATTTTGTGAGGAAGTGACGTCAGATATTTTTATGCTACTGTAAATTTTGGCTTGAACATGAGATGTTTCTATATTATTCAAGTTATCTTTTACTGTGCAAATTATTTTTAATGATCGAGATTTACCATGGAGTTAGTAAATTTTAAAACTATATTTTCTTTCATCGCTAATTTTTTTATAAAGCATTTGCATTATGAGTCGCAATTTTTGTAATCTTGTGAAGTAAACACAGTAGACAGTTTGGAATGTAATAAACTCTCTGTCATATATATATATTTATGATGCATAATTTTCCTTTTATTTAAGTAAGTTCGAAAGTTACACCGACCTCAGCGAAAAGCTTATACGGCGGTTTATATATTCACATATTTTATACTGGCTTTACAACACTTAATATTATTTTAAATTACATTATTATACAAGTTACACATATTGCAGTCGCATAATTATTTCACATAAACATAATTCTGCTCCAAAAATAGACACATTTCTAAGATCGAGATAGAAAACAAAAATGCAATACCATTTTCTTAGCTATAATACGAAATTAAATTCACAAAAAAACTTATAAAACAATATACATTGATACAAACTTATTTAAGCAAATATGTACAAAGCTGATCAAGGTACATGTTCATAACATTGGCATCGAAACAGACCATTTTACCAATACATACAATTACTTATGTGATTATTTTCACAGTTAAAAGGTGATCCGCACTTAATGCAGAATCATCTTCTTTTTTTTTTTTTTTTTAAATACCTATAACAAATACATGCAGCTAGTTACAAATACTGTTCACAAAATAATATGCAAAAAAAATGTCCAGATAAAGACAAGACAAAACAGCACAACAAGAGGCTAAGAAACCACGTGCGAAGATGGCATATGCTGGTCCATAAGATCCCTCACAATATACTTAATGGCTTTCTTACAATAGTAGTCACAGAAGATCTTATACAGATCCCAATTCTCGAATCCTCTTGGTAAATTTCTTCGAATGCTTTTATAATTGTCACATTCGAATAAACAATGCTTGACCGTTTGAGTGGCCCCACATGGGCATTTATCGTCCTTCCCATGGAAGCGCTTTTGGTAAGCGCCAAAACACCCATGTTCAGTGATGGCTTGATTGATCACAAAATCTCCATATAGTCTGCTTTCACTAATATATTTAAAGATGTTATATACACTTCTTCCCTTACTCGAATTATCCCAGTTAGCTTGCCATTCCAATTTCTCTTGGTGTTCTATCTTTCTTTTTACAAACTTCCGATTATACTTTTAATTGGTTTCAGCCTCTTCCAACTCCGTAGCCCCTTTGGCGGCTTTATCTGCTTCTTCATTTCCCTTTATACCGACGTGCGCTTTGACCCAATGAAAATTTAATTTTAAATTTTCTCTACTAATGATATTTTTAAATTATTCCACCTCAGCCCATTTATAATTACAAGTGCCTAATGCCTCCAGGGCGCTTCTAGAATCAGTATACACGTCACTTTCCCTCAAACTTCTATCCTTCATAATCTCCAGCACTTTCTGAATAGCCCGCACCTCCGCTAAATACGAGTTACCGCCAATAACTCTTTCTCTATAGACTTCTATCAGATCTTCTTTAAAATAGTAAACAACGCCCGAGCCTACTCTATCATGAATTTTCTATCCGTCTGTGTAAAAAATATGGTCCGAAATCGGCTTAGCATCTAACGTCCATTTAATTTTCATTATGTCTTCTATACTCTCTATCTGTTTAATACTGATATCACAATTGGCACTATTAAATACCTCATTTCCAACCATGATCTCTTTACTTTCTTCAAATAGCTCATTCAGCTGCTTATTTCATTTAGCCTTAATATCGAGTGGGACACAGCCCGCCAGTACGTTTAAGGCATCGGTTGCAACCGTAGAGTAGCACTTTGTAATAGCTATCAATGAGGGTCTCTGCGCTTGCCTGATCTTAATTTTAAATTTCTCTTGGTCTCTGAACCACACTTCTGAGGCATATAATAATATTTTTTCTATGACTATTCTGTAAATTTCCTTAATGTTTTCAGGTTTCAATCCCCACGTCTTTTTCACCAAGTGCACCAGTTTATACAGAATTTTAATTGACTTCTCTTTGACCGCCTCAAGATGTTGAAGAAAATTTAATTTATAGTCTAAGATGACACCTAGATATTTTATTTCCTTTTTATATTTAATGCTTTCATTCTCTAGCCAAATAGGCGGGTTCCTGCTAATATTCCCTTTACATGCTACGATCGTATAGCAGCACTTATCTATGCTGTACTGCAGCTTGTGTTTCCTTGCCCACTCTTCACACTTATCAAGCACTACTTTAGACAATTCAGTGAACTTATACGCAACTGTGCTCTTGATCAGTATCATCACATCGTCAGCATAGGCCTGTATGTGGTAATGGTTTTGCTCTTTTCGCATTTCTAACAGATCGTTAATAGTGATCAGCCACAGCACAGGCCCCATGGACGAACCCTGTGGCACACCAACATTATAGGCATGATCCTCCTTCTTCATAATCACCTTTCTTTCATCTAAAAAACTAATTATGATCTTTCTCAAAGACGTATTTATTTAAGTAAACTTTTATCATGCCCATTATTTTAATGATTGTATTTACCATGGAGTTGTTAAAATTAAAATATATATATATATATATTCCACCTATCGCAAATTTTTTTATGAAGTAGTTAAAATAGTATTCAGAAATTAATAATCCTCTGAAGAAAATACACTGTAGATAGTATGCATATAATATATTTTCTGTTATATACTTTAAATTTTTGGGCATAAAATTCCTGTACTATGGACATGTCTTTCAACTTTATTTCTTACCTGCAGTTGCTGTGAACTACGAGTCTCTAAATTTCTTTACTTTGAATCACGAGCATTATGCCACTACTGGTAATTTGTATAATTATTTACGTATGGTGCTATATTCCACCCTACTGTATAATAAAAAAGAAAAAAAATACTCAAAGTGTTTTAAAGGCTGCATGATTGTTTTTAAACTTGTTGTCGCTAACTATCTTTAATGTTTGTAATGTCAATGGAGGATCATTCATTTGCATATTTTCACTTATTGTTCATTGACATAGCGGTGATTTTTCTCGTACGTTAAGAATGTCGTATTTACCTTAAAAACTGATAAGTTATGTCAGACTCCTGTGGACTGCATATTTGAAAAATGCATTTTTTTCCAGTAAAAATCGTCTAGGACTGAAATATACTAATTAGACATAACGGTTGCAAACTTTATTTTAGCATTTTTCTAAACACCAACCATTGATATAATCAGCCGTTGTGCCGAAAGATTTGACCATATCGCTTCCAACCACACAGCCAAGAAATCTATCAAACATCATAAATTGGATTTTTTCATGAAGATTCCAAATACTAAAGAATATATGTTTGTTGATTTACGGCGAATTCGTTTTATTAAAGTACTATAGGAAATAAGTGACATCTTAATAAAAAAATTCCCTGTCTAAAACCTCTAAATTAGATCTCGATTGTACCTTGAATATCCCCAAAGACTTTAGGTACTGTAAACTGAAGAAAACCAACTACGTGAATAAATTGCTAGTACAAAGTAATTTCAAATTCGTGATTGATCCCCATATTAAAATATATACTGAAGAATACCAATTGCGTGAATACAATGTTAGTAGAAAGTGATTTCAAAGCCGTGATTCAGCCCCGTATTAAAATATATGCTGAAGAAAACCAATTACGTGAATAAAATGCTAGTGCATACTAATTTCAAAGCCTAGATTGAGCCCCATATTAAAATATATGCTGAAGAAACCCGATTACATGAATAAAATACTAGTAGAAAGTAATTTCAAAGCCGAAAGATATCAGGATAATTATCGGATGAAGATAAAAGTAATATAATAAATATATAATGCATACTAGAAAGTGATTTTAAATACGTAATTCAGCCCCATATCAAAATATATGAAGAAAACCAATTACGTGGATAAAATACTAGTAGAAAGTAATTTCATAGCCGAAAGTTATCAGGGTAATTACTGGATGAAGATAAATGTAATATATATCATGCATTGGCGAATAATAAAAAAAAATATCTGTGTATTGATTATTTTTTTTAATATAAGACAGTACATTCCTAGTGTTTTTCTAAAATAACATTGAAACATACAAAAAAAAAGTTATCAAAATTTATTGAAGGTCTGGTGTGAGTCCGTATTTAAAACATAATCGTTGCACTCCGTTGATATTTAGGGATGGAAAAAAATTCAAAGGATGTCAGTTTAGCATGTGTAGATTGACAGTGTCAGTATTTAATTTTAAGATAAATTTGGATAATTATTTGGTTTCATTGCATTCAGTACATTAATGAATTTAATCGCGGGGGGGGGAGGTGAATTTAAAGGTACAAAGCATTCCATAGAGAATAAAACGTATTTACACGATAAAAATAAACTTGAAAACTTTTCAGATTAAATTGTATTTGGGCGAAATCTGCTTTGACCTAAATAATCTTGTAAACTTAGATATTGATTTTTGAGGGATGTATAATTAGGTCAAATTCAACATTTAAAAAAATATTTTTTACTAACTATATATATATATATTGTAGCGTACTGGAAATGGTCTTATTTTTACCCGAGACCCCACAACTGCTGAAACACAGCTGTGTGTTTTTCAAAGAATGTGTTGTTCGGTTCCACCAGTTCGGAACACGTGGGGAGGGATTAAAAGCCGTTTCCCTCACAGACAAGCCACTAAAGCTGTCAACTTAACGTTTCGGAAAGTAATAAAGTTCGGCGTCTCAAGAAGAACTGTCAGCCGATAATCTGCCTGGCCCTCCACCTCTTCTGAAAAATCCCGACATTGAGGGAGAGCGGCGTAGAACATCGACCCGGGCGGTTGTACTTTTGCTAGGCTCCGGTGTTTTCGGGCCGAAATGGGCCCTGGAGCGCGCACTGTAAATCTGCACGTGAATTACGTAAATATGTCGAAAATGTCTACTGTTTAATATTTTTCTTGTTATTAAATTGTTAAGTTTTGTTTTAAAAATTTGGCCTTCGTTTCTTAATTAGAACTCTGTCTTTTTTGGTATGGATCAATAGTTGTGAAAATTGTTAAAAATGCCTCAGAGAGTTAACAGCCTTATAGTGACGTCACAATATATATGTTATCAAAAATTTACCTTTCAGTGCATTCCGACATAAAGATTGATTTCTAGTATCAAATCTATAAAGGTGATAATTTTTAAAGGATATTAAAAGAATCCTGCATTAGGGCCCTAGCAAATTTTCTTGCCTCTGTACAATGCTTGCTTGATGATTACCGTCAAAAGATCTTCAATTCTAAAAATAAATAAATGAATAGTAAATTAATGATCGCACCAAGAGATTGAAAATATTAAGAAAAAAAATAAAGAAAAATACCAACTTGTTGACAGGACGGATGGTGGCAAAATGGCCGATATGCTGGCTTTCAAGTTACCAGTTATTGTGGATTTGAGTCCCGCACTGCTCATGGTTGTTTGTAGCCGTTTGAGAGCGTCTTTATTATGTAAATTTCACATATTTTGTCCGGTTATTGGAAGAGTTGAAAATAGGATTCATAACACAACCAAACCCTTTGCTCGCCAACTACTTACATTGCTGTTTCTGTTATGGATCGAGATTATTCATTTCTGAAAACTTGTGCAACAAATAAAAGAGGTGTTTTCAACAGAAATTAAAATCATCATATTTTATTAAGGTATATGCCTACGTTGAAATGGCTGTTTTGGTGTAGAATTTCGAAATTTTTCTTATTGCTCTATTTCAAGCGCCAAGGAATCTAAAACTGCGTACTTTCATTCGTACGATCATTGGATGAAAACTTATGGCCAGTTTAATAAACCGAAAGCGATATTTAAAGACTGGAAGTAGCATATTTACATGCATTATTTAGAAGAGATAGAAAGAGAGAGAGAGATTTTCTTCCAATGGCAAAGAATAAGATAGACGTTTTACAAACTTAACAAAACTCGGTGAACGTACAGAAGGTCGTGCGCACTTTATGGAAACGATTTTGATTTTTACAAAGTCCGCTCAGTGTTCTTAGAAACCGTTTTCCTAAGGCTCGTATTAAAAAAACCAAAATCGCAAAAGTCCATTGGAGAAGAGTCAGGTAATTTTACATGTATTTCATTAAATGGGATACATTTTATTCCTGTTTCTGATTCTTTCTTTGCTAAATAAGCGACAGTTGATTTAGACGCGTGAGTAGAGGCTTTGTCCATATGAAGCTCAAATTTATCAATGTCCATTCCAAATAAGGCTGGAATTTCTTCTTCAAAAATTGGTTCTAAAATATTCTGCTGATAGTAGAGAGAATTAATTTCGGCTTTACTTGAGACTTTTTTTATTTTTAATTTGCCGTTGTAAACAAAATCCTGCTACTATCATGAACTCCTTTGAGAACTTTTCTGTACACTGACGTAGCCATTTCGTACGGTCATTCCCGTCAGTTGAGGAATAGAAAATTGATCTCTTTTTATTACAGTCAATTAAATACAACCATGCCCTATCGAGTGTTACCACAAATTTTCCTTTTTCAGCAGCGAGGTGTTTTTTATATAATTTTCTACAATTTGTTTTCCTTTCGGCAATATTATTTGGCAAAAGCAGATGAACTTTTGGTTTAAACATCTTTTTAAACTTCAAATCTTTATGATTGATTTTACTTACAATGCCAGAAGATATTCCTAGTTTCGATGCAATGGATCTTTGAGTCGGCGTATTTTCTTTTAGGATCAGAGACTTCACTTTCTAGATATTTACCTGCATTCGAACAGTCTTAGGATGAGGTTTTGCGGTCATGTTTTCATTTTTACTTTCAGTTAGACGTTTTTTCCCTTTCAAATTTAATATAGTATAAATACCTATTTTTGAAATACCATAACCGAAATTTTTACACCACTTTATAATATTTTTGATACGAATATTTCTCCCCAGTATGTGCAGTTACCTAACCTTCGAGCCATCTATCAATTTTACGGGCCATTTTCAAAATAAATCTTTTATTTTACATTCCAATCAAGGCAAAACAATAACAGAAGATTATTCTAAAGTTATGAAACTTTTATCTCAAAATGCAAACGCCAAAAACAAATTACAAAATCGTTTCCATAAAGTGCGAACGACCTTCTGTATAACGTGAAAAGTCAATATCTCATCATTCGGCCTCTAGTGTTTCAATACTTCTCCACCTCAGAAGCTCCACGCAGCGCCGGGCACCTTCCGATATATAGTCCAGTCAAATTGTGTTTTTTGGAGGAAAATTTTGGGGTAGTTTTGATTTCTTCCATTTTATATGTTTTTTGGGGTGCTGAATCCGAATCTGAGGTTTGTTAACAAAATTTCGTGACGCAACATTGAAGAAAATGCAAAAAAAGGTAAAAATTTTCATTTTTTGGCGGTTTTTTGCTTATAACTCGGAAACTATCAACTTTTCGTATATAACCCCATTTATCAAAATTAAAGTACATAAAATTTCCTACAAATTTCACTATTTAGGTTTTTTTCTCCGACGGACCGTTTGGGCTCAAGCGCTATTTGAAAATTGGCGTATTTCGGCTGTCTCCACAAAAATCCACTTTTCCACTCCAAAATTCTAATTTATTATTAATGGCTGTCAATTAGTGAATTCCTCCCAGTTCTCTGCACATACATTATTTAGATCGTATATGTAGAGGTACAGGTAATTTTTTCAAAAATAAAATAATGTTCAAGTTATTTAAAGAAGTCCGAAATTGTACAAATTAGTTGTAATTGTTACAAAAAAGTTGAAATTCCAAAGAAAAATCTTGAAAAATTATTACATTTTATTATATTGTATTACAATACATATGATCATATAATACATTATTATATGAGCCGTTGTCGTTTAGAGGGTCCTGGCTGAGGTTCTTCGAAGGCGGCGAGTCCTGGCACAGGTTCGGGTTGTTCTGTCGTCAGAGTCAGAGCTTGTTCATCTGGAAAATGAAAGAGGTGGTGAGAAAACAACAACTTGTGATCATATCTTAAGGAGAGATGAGTGATTACGAAATAGATTGTGAGATTAGACATACCTTCCGCATCATGTAAGCTTATTTCTTCAGTCTGTTCTTCAGTCTGTATCCATGACGTGAAAGGTGCTGTATCCGTCGATTGTATGTACATTAAAGTCAGCATTATCGTACACCTGCTGTGAAAAGCATGGCTGGTTGACTTTCAGCGGATCGCTGCTGACAGCTGATGCTTCCAGGCGGACAGCCTCTGTGTAAGTCGAACAAAATCCCAATGAGGAAACCACATCGGCAAATTTCCTTGAGCCGTACTTCTTGTACAGAAACACTGCCAACCCTACGAGGACTGGTGAAACGAATTATCTGGGCCTCACTGCTGCTACAAGACTATGAGCCAGTGCTGTGTTCTTCTTCTTCCACATATCATGGGCCCCACGTTTTTTGTTTAGTACAACTGTTTCCATAAATGTACGGAGACTTTCAGGAATGAGTTCATCATTTCCTTCCAAAAATTTATCAGGTGAGGGGTCCTGTTCTGTCTCATAAACCTGGCTCCGGATATTCTCAACAACAATTGCAGCAACCGTCTTAATAATCCAGAGTCTTTCCTCTTGTTCATTTTTTAACGCCTGCTGGTACCAAGCATCATTTAAAATTTTATACCCTGTGTTTTTGAAACACACTACGAGCTTCTTGTTTGGAGAAAAGGTCATTATTATATCGCTTCCATATTTGAGTAGATGAGCTTTAACTGTCTTTATGTCAGGACGATAATCACCCTTGATTTGGTCCACCAACTCGTCTAGCGTAAACTGACATTCTCCATCACTATTCTCAAGATAAGTGTAGACATATTCCATTGCTGCTTCAACATGATTGGCGAATGGACCCCTTTTTCCCTTCTCTTGAATTTTTGGGCGATTGTACAATTTTCTCATGCATAAACTATGATACTGACAATCAGAAACCACCAAGTCTGAGACAAGCAAACGACGTTTGATTATGGCTTGTCCATACTCATCACCACGTTCTTCTACCCTTTTTATGATAGTTTCCTTGACTTTCAAAATTCGAACCTGATACACAATATTATGATTGGTTTTCTTTTTTCTTTGTTGTTCTATAAAGTCAGGTGTTATGACGAGGCCGCACATAAAACAATGAGTTTTGAAATTGCAATGCGCTTCTGTAGAACGTCTTTTGACTTGCTCTCTATCCTGCTCCGCCTTCTTCAAATTAGCTGCAATCATTCTTTTATTAATGTAGTTTGTACGACATCGCTCATGAACATCAACTGCAGATTTTCCACGTAGCTGAACATGCTCACCATCCTTCCTCTTCTTGCTTGACTCGATAAACGTTTTCAAACCTCTTTGCCGCACCGTTATCACCTTCTCTACGTTATTATCCAGCACTTCATCACAAATTAAAACACACATTTGAAGCCATTTTTAACACTACGCGTAAATATAACTTTTGAATCGTGTTGTCGTTGGATTCTAACACTGAACTACTTATTTCCTTCGCACTGCCACTGGTAGGAATCGGATAACCGGCGTTTTTATTTTTTATTTATTTTTTTTTGGGGGGGGGGGAGGGGAGGAAACCTCGTGAACAATATGAAGGGACTTGAGACTGGGTCAACACCCCCTATATCGGATATAGGGGGTGTTGATTGGGTACGCATGTACACGGTGACGTAGTTGGCCTTGAATCGTCTGTGAAGTAATCGAATGGAAGAGGGCTTTTAAACCAAACGGGGCAGTTATAAAATCATTTGGTGAGGTTCGCCGAGAATAAATAACATGAAAAGACGTACAAGACGGAATTATATTTGCACAGAATTTAAATACAATGTGATTTTGAAAATCCTACATTGTATTGGAAGGAGGAATTAAATGACAGCCTTTAATGGTAAGTTTTGGAGTGTAAAAAGTGGGTTTTTGCGAAGCCAGCCGAAATACGCCAATTTTCAAATAGCGCTTGAGCCCAAACGGTCCGTCGGAGAAACAAACCTGAATAGTGAAATTTGTAGGAAATTTTATGTACTTTAATTTTGATAAATAAGGTTATATACGAAAAGTTGATAGTTTCCGAGTTATAAGCAAAAAACCGCCAAAAAATGAAAATTTTCACCTTTTTTTGCATTTTTTTCAATGTTGCGTCACGAAATTTTGTTAACAAACCTTAGATTCGGATTCAGCACCCCAAAAAACATATAAAATGGAAGAAATCAAAACTACCCCAAAATTTTCCCCCGAGGGCCCTTTTTGAGCACAAATTGACTGGACTAATAGGTGTTGTCTGTTTCTTCTTTTAACCTGCAACGTGAGCAATTTGGGCTGGTACGAATATCAACACGATAGAAATGGCTCGCCAAGCAATCGCGACCAATTTCGAGCCTAAAATTGACTACTGCTTTATCCCGTGGTTTGTCTGCTATTTTCGTTTCCAAGATACCTCTACAACTATTATTTGAGACACGCGCCATAAGTTTTTCTCTCAAAATTTATTTTGAGAGAAAAATTAATGTATTTTTGTATCAAAATTTAATGTATGTTATTTAATGTATCAAAATTTAATGTATGTTATTTAATGTATTTTTGTATCAAAATTTTACGAATATATAGTTTTGTAGAATGGAAGGAACAAATTGTAGGTAACTTTTGAACTATTTCAGTACCTTTTTTTATCAATTTTGTTGGACTGAACGTAGATAGATATAATAAACAAATACTTTTTAAGACGTATTTATCTTAATTATCCTCTACATGGAGAGGATTTGTTTAATTTTGTGCCAAAATTGCCTTTCCTTCAATAACACAAATCTCCCAAACTTATAGGAAACATCGATTCAACAAGCTCTTTTATCAATATTTTTTATGATAAAATCCTATTTGAAAAAAAAGATGATTTGCTTATAAGCACAAAAATAACGCATTTTTTCTCTGCAATAACTATGTATTTTTTCCTAGAAACCCCAGTTAAAAAATCAGGGCAGTAATAGCGTATTTAGCCTTAATAAAGCCCAGAGCGTATTTAATACTTAGTAATAAAATTTTAAGTATCTCTTAAATCTTTCAATAAGATTAATTTGGGCAGGGAAATTGAAAAATGAAGGTAGAATGTAGTAATGAACCAAACGATAGTAGTTAAAACTAAAAATCCGATGAGAGAAACTCGATCAGGAGCGCTTTGAGTTTTGCAGAACAATCTATAAAACATTTTTCTGCTCATTCTTTTTAATGAGATCCCATATAAGTACAAGTTACTCATAAGAAAATTTTATTCTTTTAGAATCATTGTTTAGAAACATTCTTATTGGGGGATCGTAATTAATAAAAACTATTAAAAGTCATAGAAATAAGCACTAACTGATACGTCTCTGTAGTATATTTAAATATAAAATGGTGGTGGCCACCTATACGGTGTCCCCTTAAATTAATGGCCAGCAGTTTTGTCCTTTACTGAGAACAAAGGAGGTCATAGCCAATCTTCCGAGCATTTACAATAAATAAATAAATAGATAAATATATAATTGGGAAATATTCAATAGGTATTATCAATGGAAGGGTTCTACGCGACCGAACAGCTTTTTCGTCTGTTAAAGAATAATAATTTATTTATTTATTTAGAAGTTTGCATAGTACATATATTTGAATGTGTAGATACACCATGTGCATAATACAAATTTAAAAAACCATCGATTGATCGCAAGTTCAATGCCTTCTTTATCTCTTTTTTATTAAGTCTTGTGTGACAAAATAACGCAACACTCTTGTTTAAGAAACGTCAGTTGTTTGTGCTGGTGTCTCTTTTCAATTTAAAGCAAAGTATAAAGTATTTTTGTATAAAAAAATTGACTTTCTTTGGCATGATATACTGATAACAACCAAAGATAACATTATGAATTATCCGGAAAAATTCACAGAATAAAATATTGAATAACGTTCTTTCTCCGTTCTCTTTTTTTTTTTTTTAAGCAAAAACAATTTGTTACATACCTCTCTGTAAGCCAAACATTAATATCTGATATGTATCGATTCTCGTAAAAGGTAAGACAGCAAAGGCTTTATCGAACAAGATATTTCTTTCACCCTGGATGTTTTATTTTATCGCATTGCTGTTTACTTAGAAGGAAATCAATATTTTATCCTTAGGCCACTAGCTAACGAAGTTAGGAGTTTTTCCCATGCATAATTATTTCGACGAAAGTTCCGCGTAAATAAGCTTTTCGTGTTTATGTAATGTTGTTAGATGAATTCAGGAATGCGTAATTGCCTTTAAGTGTCATCAAGCGTGAGTAATGTATATATGCCATATTACGGAAGCAGAAGAAAGTAAATATATGCAAAGGAGAAATTTTAATTAACACTCACTGTATATTATTGCGTTTCACTCGTACACTAACCGAGGGATACAATAGCTTTTAGGACTCTGATGCTTTAATACTATATAAAAACGCCCTTAATTAGCGGGTTTTTGCCGTTTTGTTTATTTTATTTCTGTTCACTTCTTTATACATATGAATCTAAAAGCCCTTATGGTTTGGTAGAGAGCTCTACGTCATTTTTTTGCTACTAGGGATAATTAGACCGAAACCTACATCTTAAAGTCGATTCCGAACGGCTAAAAATATCCATGCCAATAGTGGGACTCGAACCCACAGACTCTGGTACGAAAGCCAGAGCCTTAGTCATTCGACCATCGTCCGGATCCTTGTTGTTGTTTCTTATTCCCCATGGCTGGATGTTCCAGACCAGGTACATGTAGGCTACGGGCTGAAGTGTGAGGATCCGGTTTGAAATAGCACCCCAAGGGTCGGAGTTCGCCTTAGCTAGTCGCCACCTCAATTTTGACCGAATACCCTTAGGGGCGACATCTGGGGGAACGTACCCTCCCCCACCCTCACTGACCCTCATAGAGTGACTTTCCGGTCGACGGATTTAACGTGTCCATAATCAGCCTAGACACGGAGGTATTTAACGGCGTGCGCCGGGATACGATCCGAGCACCCTCAGCACCGACAGCCAACACATTACTGGAAGGCCAAAAGGCCCCTATGCATAAAGTATGCATTACATAGGATGATATTTTATGTACGAGGGTGTTTCAATGCGTAAAGGCTAATTCTATAGTTTGAGATCCATCATTCAATTAGAGATACAACCAACATGTCATTTTTATACTTATTCACTTTCTTTTACAATACACTTCTCACATATTGGCAATAACGTTTTTAATCCCATAGGAACACATTTTTTTGGATTGTGCTCTCAGCCGGAAATGTACTGTAATTTTTTTTTAAAACCTTGTCATCACTCCCAAATACTCGTCCTCGCCAAACGTCCGTATGATAATCTGAGAAAGCTAGATAAGAGCTATATGTGAAATGCTGTAAGATTTGAAATCTACGTAAATCTCCGGATTGTGGCAAGAGTAGCAGCAATACGTGTGAGGGCGTACGTTATCATGAAGAATAAGAACGCCTTTAGACAAGTGTCCTATGCAATGGATTTGTATTGGTGGCTTCAGCTCCCAGCCCAACATACCTCAGTAACAATGGTCTAGGTCGAACCGATACTAACATCCAATTCCTTGGCTAGAATCTTTAAAGAATTACGCCTGCTTTCAACGACGGGACAAACAGCTTATCAACGACGACTCTGCTGGGACGACCAGAGTGTGGCCCTTCAGGGATTTATTCAACCCCTTTTATACGTATCCATCTACTCTTAAACTCTTCTCTCGCCGAAGCTGGTATCTCCAAACTGTTGCAGCATTCTTCTGAGAATTTCCGGGAGTTTCACACTCTCCGATTAGAAAAATCTGGTGATTGTCCACTTCTTATCTACAGAGCAAACTTCTAAAGGCGATGCCATTTTTTGTATGATGCCCTTCCGATTAAGAATGGCATGCCGTTTATTCGTTAATGTCAACATCTTCATTAAGAAGGAGTCTTCCCTCAGCGAGAGTTTGAAATGCCTTGGGTTATTGTTGCAGGAACTACAGACAATTTGTTATTACTTTTGGAAGCAACTTGGTACATACATTTTTCGTTGTGCAATTATTTCCTGTAAATGTTATAAAAGAAAAGAAACAGACGAGTTAAAATAGAGAGTTACGTATGGAGTATTTTGTTCTTTTTTGTTCAAATACGTTACAGTAATACGTTACAGTTATATACGCACTGAAAAGTAAAGTTAC
>OU015497.1:185588195-185617059 GCA_907164885.2 Dolomedes plantarius
TTTAGCTTGTGTTCAGATTTTCTAAGAACTCGTCTTATCGGCGCAATGAACTTCATCCAAACAATATGGGATAAATAATGTAGTTGCCTTATATTCTCATATCTGAACAAGTATCCCATGCAATCTTTGGATTTTAGATTAAATGGTGACTTAATTAAGAAAATAATTCAATGTACAAACCGCCTTTTGTAATTAAATTAGCACAAGTTTCATCTGGGAAAATTTATGAACATTGCTTTTATGGCCGCACAAATGCGTCCCGTTGAGAAATTAATAAGTTTGATGCATTCATCTGAAATTTATATTTATAAATTTGCTATACCACAGAGAAAGTATTATCGTTTTAAAGTGCGGCTGTCAAATCCAAAATTGAAGTCATGAATATTTATTGTTTGCTTACGTTTCTCTCGAGGAGTAAGAATTTAACTTTTAAACATAGATTTAAATATAAAGTTTTCATTATGGAATTTTATTATGCGAATGCATATATATATATGACGGGCTTCGTTTCACGCCAGTTATATAAGACGATGTTGTCCGAACTCCTCTTAAACGTATGCAGTCGATGGTGGTCCGATGGCGTAGTGGAAGGCAGTCCAATACTCAGAAAACAGACATCAGTTCCATTTAACCAAATTTATTTCTCCATCTATTAACAACCACTGTTCCTAAGAAGCGCATATCGTAGCGATCGCCCTACGCAAACGCGGAGCAGTCCTAACGTGTGTCTGCTGTCATTGAAAAATCATCTCGGTCTGCTTAACTTACCCATTCTGTTAAAGCTCCTAATACAACTACGCATGCCTATGACGTTTACACCGAAGATGGGGTTCAGGCGTGGTTAAATTTGATACTAATAATAGACTCGCTCTTTGTTCGTTCAAAACGGGAATTACCCTTCTCGCGGCGTGTTTCGAAATACGATAATTAATGAAATTTAATGCTAGAAATTAGATTATTCTGAAGCCCCCCTGTAAATTGTTTAACTATTATTCTTTTTCTAATTAATTCTTACCTCACACACACACACACACACATATATATATATATGTACCATAAATACTTTGAATTTACATAGTGAAATTTCGCATTATGATTATGTCTTGATGTATAAATTGAGTTGTGATTTATAAGTATTATTGTGAAGAAAAGTTTTGAGTATTCTATGTGATTTTTTAACCAACAAGGACTGTTTAAGAAATATAGAAACTATTTTAGAATTTTGATTTATTAAGAATTTGATGTAATAATTGAGAATCAATATGATAATAATTTTCCATGACAACTATCATAAAGAGTACTCACTTTAAGTTTTATTTTCGGAATTTATTAATGTGTTATGCCTCTGAGTCTTTACAGAGTATCACAAGCCGAATGGAGAGTATGAAAACCATGGTACAATGAGTGTAAGGAAATAGTACTATTTCACTTGTTACTTTTATCTGTGCACAGTTATTGTATTTGTTTGATCGAACAACAGTTTTATTCTTTAACTGAACTTTTAATTTGAGTTAGTGACAATCGTTTTTGATGTAATGGACGATGTAAATTCAAGAACTTTTGTAATTCCAGGATTGAAAGAAAATTTTGTTTTTGTCACTATGAACTCATCCTCACCTGCTTTCATATTATGGCAGAGACATAAACCGTTGTAAAGAAAAGGTGCACCTATTTTGTGATTTTCATCTAGCCAAGTTTTAATGTTTCTTTTTCAGTGATATTTTTATTAGTGATATTTTGTATTTTTATCTAGCGATTGTCGTACCGTTAATATTTCTTCTGTTTTCTTTTGTGAGGTAATTGAAATATTTCGATGTTCTGTTAGTGGGTTTGTCTCATAATGGGTATTTTAATATTTTTCAATAATTAGTGTTGTGCATTTTAGCTATACAACAATAGTTATCTTCTCATGTTGATTTTCGTCTCTTATAGAGACTTGTGTATTTTGTAACTATACACCAGTCCAGTCCAGACCAGCCAAATGGGAGTAGGAAGTATTTTTATTAAGGGGAGGAAATTTCATTAAATTAAATTAAATGACATTAAATTTTAAGTTTAAATTTTAGTGATCATTTTTGGGGTCTCGCCTGTGGGAACTGGCCATTCATACATGCGAGCCTCATTTGAGAAGGGGGGGGGGAGAATTGTGATGCTAGAAGCATAAAGTATATTTAATTATATTAATAAGCGTTAAATGGTAATTTTCTATTAAAGTCCTAGTGTGTTTTCCAATTTAGGAAGTAGATTTTTTTTCTCAGCGAAGAGTTCAAGGTCACCGAATTACTCGCACACGCTGGCTGGTGTAATCGCCAGAATGTTTGAGAGAAAGGGCTCGAGATGATAGCCCACGCTTTTAAATAACGCATTAGAAAGAAAAAAGCGCAGTTTAAGGATATCTTTGATAGAGTCAGGACGCAAGTTTTCCGGCTGGAGGGGGTTAAGTCGAATTTGGCGGATCGGACTGGTTAATTAATATTGGAATAAACGCCTCGGTAACGACATGGAGTTCCTGTAATCCCTCAGTCTTTTATTTTATATATTTCCCGCACAGTGGACTTATATTAAATTTATCTGCAGCTGCGTCACAGGCCTGGCATATATATATATATATATATATATATATATATATATATATATATATATATATATATATATATATATATATATATATATATATATATATATATATATATATATATATATATATTTATTATTTTATTTTTTAATATTTTTTTTCCAATGCGGAGGCACTTGTCAAACATTCGCCTAAACTACGCCGCAGTTTTATTGTCCATTTTTTATGGGGGCACCATGTTTTTTTAACTTCAGATTACGATATCTCGGCAGAAAATGATTGTAGAATTTTGATCTTTTTGCAATCTAAGACTACAGACATTTCTCCTTCAAACAAGACTTCATTTGTTTAAAAATAATTTAAAGCAGGCTAATATTTTCATCAAAATATTAAACCCACTTTTTCGAGAAATTTACGCAATTTTGAGGATCTACGGTCGATGCCCTTCGAGTTTTTTTCTTACAAAGGAAATATTTACATCATCTGGAAGACGAAAGCTTTCTCATTCATATAAACCTCTATAAAGTCTCTATCTTAAAATTTCGATTTTTAATTGAATTTTAAAGAACGATACTTAACAAATTTTCTATCTCTTCTTCAAACGCGAAGAACGGCAAATTCTCCCCTTGGGTTGTAAACAACGATTGAGTCATTCATTCACTTGATTCATTCATCGTCTTCCTTTGATGAATTGAGCTTCCTTTGATGAATTCGCGAAGCCCGAGCATAGCCGGGTGAAGCCTGGCTTGTATATATATATATATATATATATATATATATGTGTGTGTGTGTGTGTGTTTGTTTGTTTACGTAATAGAGGACAGTTGAGGATTATGTGTTCAATTTTTATAAGAGATGTATATTTGTACATTTTTCAGAAATACATATTCAGTCAATGAGAAAAATACATATATAATCTAGAACAGGGGTTTCCAACTTACAAGTGTCCAAGGGCCGCAATCGAAAACACCTGTCTAGTGGCGGGCGGCAATTTAATCATGAACATACCCAGGACTTTTTTTCTTGAGGGAGGGGGATTTGTAGGATTTGTGTATAATATATACTATGAAATTTTTAAAAATTAGAGGATGAACCTCCAACAACGACCTTGATTATGACTGGCCAACTTTCGTTAAATTACACAGACACACACAAAAAAAATCAAATAAGTGGGTATTTAAATAAGATGTGGGTCAAATGAGAAGTGGGGGGGAGGTATGAAATAGAACATGAGTGGACACCCTACTTTTCATGGAATTCGAGGAAAATCAATCTTTTTTGTAAATGAACAGCATTTGAAAACAATAAAGATTTTTACAAAAACATTTTTCGTTAACTAAGAATATCTAAATTGATGCTGCAAATTATTTTCCTAGAAGTCTTCGCGGGCCGCAAAAAAAGGCACCTCGGGCCGCATGCAGCCCGCGGGCCGCCAGTTGGAAACCCCTGATCTAGAACCAAATTTAATAAACCTAATTGTAATCTTTGAGGACATTACAGCAATAAGTGTTTAGGAGATCATTGTTTCTTCTCAACTTTTTCATTTGGCCTTTGATGGTCTGCTGAATTATATCCAAGTTTAATGAAATTTATCATGCCTAGGGAAAGGCAAGATGTTACGTCAATTTAGGTACATGGAATAAAGAAAATGTCGCCCAAAATCTAGAGGTGGCGTTCTTTGTGTTTATTCTAGCGTAACTCGTGATTTCTAACTACAACTGAAGTTTTTAGAAAAAGTATTATCTATAGTTATTTTTTACTCTTTGAAATTGAAAACGATCTTTAGGCTGCTGTGCACAAACCCTATTGGATTCATTCACCTCAGTGTTTACCTATGGAGAAAATTTGTCTACTATTTACAGCTACACGAATGATGATAACCCAATAAAAATGGTATTTTCAGACATCCTGAACATTTGTGCACCTTGCAACCGGATTCATTTTATAAATTTCGTACACCAGAAGAATTGATGAGCGTTTAAATCACACTAGGCCAGATTTCTCCCCCCAAATAATTTAAATTTTAAAATATTATTTGCATTTTTTAAAAAGTGAAAATGAGCCAAGATGTCAAATTTCTTTGTCTATCATGGAGTACAATTAAAAAATATCTTTAAATCCAAGTCGGCAATTCTTGGACACATATTCTCCATGGGTTAACATTGAGGTGAGCGAATCCTATAGGGTTAGTACACAGCTGCCTTAATTTCTTTGTTAGTATATAATGGCTCCGATATCTTCTACAAAATAGATAACTTTCAATGTTTAATATGTCATCTTCTAATAATTTTCATTTAATTTTCCCGACGGTTCATTCATATTTTAAAAAATTTCTTCCGCATATCTCCAATTTTTTTATTATTCGTTTTCATACTAATACTATTCTCTATGGATGGTAAAAATTAAATAAAATATACAACTGTTAACGAAATACTATTATTTGGTGCTAATTTTTTATTTTTCAAATGATTATCTTAATTTTGAAATATTCTGAAAAATATCCCATGTATTCTACAATGAACAAATAGCGCACAAATTAGTGAAAAATCTAAGAGAACTGATGATTTATGTGGGCATGCACTTTGTATGAAAGGATATATATTGAAGGAAATCAAGTAAGTTAATCTCAAAAAAGGGAAGAAAATCAGTTTATTAGTACAAGTAGACTAAATTAGCTAAAGTCCTAATGTCTCGAGCAATTGTATTAAGTAAAAATGTTTATTAAAATTTTTAAAGTCATTGTAATTCTCTCGATTGATCTGGAGTTAAAATACAAAGATTCTAGACATTACCTTACTAAATTATAAAATTTATAATGTAGTAATATGAAAAAGTAAATGCAGACATCAGGGGAATTTTATTTTGTAAGATGATATCTTTTATAACATTTTACAAAACTTAAAATACATTACTATTACAAAGATTTTTCCTGAATCTAATTTACTGTAAAAGAATGGTAGTCTCAGCATATTACTTTCCAAAGTAAAGGAAAAAAGGGATAAAATATATGATATCTTGCTCATTATAATCACTTAAAACATTTAGTATAAAAATGGCTCTAAATTTAAAAATAGTGTTCTCAGGAAATGATTGATAATATGCGACAAGTGTTGAAGGATTTTGTGATTGAGTATCATACCTTACCCTTTACAGCAATATCTATTGAGCGTAGGGATTTTACGAAAAATTCTGATAATCAGTGCACTTTTAAAATATAAACATATAATAAAATAATGAAACCGTATATTATTACGGTATTGAAAGTTAAATATTTGATTAAGAGGGAATGGAAATCATTTATCTCTAAAAGCTTAATATTCAGCTATAATCCTATTACATACTTAAACACAAATTTCTAGCTAGATTTGGTACATGAATATTTATTATTTTGATAGCAAAATAACGCTGTTAACTGAGACTCGGAACTGTAATTCATTTTGTAAATATTTAATTAATTTTGTTTCTCGAGGTTTATGTTAGCGTGCATAAATAAACTATGTTTGATATTCTAAATTAAACTTTCAGTCTTTCACATTATTATTCAAATTTCAAACTTTAATAATTGGTTTATATTATCATGTCATTTTCATTTTTGGAAAAGATGGTAAAAAGTTTGTTGAGATACTTACATTTTTCATTATTAGATTTTGAAAAATAATATCTTTGCAACGATGACAAAATCTATTTGAGGGACTAAATTTCTCTTTCTTAAATTAAAGTATATTAGTATTCTTAATTTAAGGAATCCTGATGATTTTATCATGTTTAAACTTTACCAGTTATCTAATTAAGATTATAGTGAAATAATACTCTTAGCAAAATTTCAAATATTTGTTGTTATAAGTATTACTGCCCTTTTTACATAGAATAAATTGTCCCTCATATGTGAGACAGATTATTTATATTAAATTGCTTAATTTCGAGTTCTGTGTTGGGCAATATTATTTGAAAACATTCAAACAATAGATAAACAATGCAGTTTCATACGTATTCAGCACTATATATAATTTTAAACGATTCTCATAGCTTCAGTACACGATATAAGGGAAGATAAATATCACAAAACACTCGATAGTTGAATGTAAAACTTACATGTCAATTACATATGGCAAGAATAATAATGTGAGTTTTTAGATGTCTATAGGATATTAATTTTATATGTAAAATTTATCTGCTAGTCACACTAAATAAATAGTATGAAGTTAAAAAAAAAATTCTGAAGAAAATTTGATTTTTTTTCTTCAGTGAGACAGTCGCTGAAATTGAAATTTATATTATTTATGACCTTATAATTATTTCATGATGATGACAAGTTAAATTTTAGAAAAAATTCAATTTAAAATGTGATGTTTATAAGTTTTTTCTGTAAACAAACCAGAGGAAAAAAAATTCATATAATGATAAGTCTAAGCTTAGAATCGGCCCGCCGTGTAGGCATCCAACCCGTTTATGATAACTTGATCGTCGCGAGGAGCACATCCCTCGCTCCGACACTTGGCTACTAACTAGTTGGTAACTTCATTACTCTCCCATACTTCAATTTGGCTACCAACCTAGGTCTCGGTCCATGACCTGGTAGTCATCCGCAACTATATCGAGTCGCCCCATAGAGCCAATCCTAACAACCCTAACAGTATCACATTACAACAATTAATGAGCCAAAATCGCTATTAACACAATACTTTATTCAAAGGATATACAGATCACATAAATACAGTGGGTTACATCAAGATAATAATACATATTAAAAAAGCATGAGAGCTTGGGTGTTACACAGGTAAATATAATTATAGTTTGACAAGCACTAATCTTGATGGACGTGATAGTCCATCAGATCTTTAACGAATTTATTCACTACTCGGCTGCAGTAGTGATCGTTAAAGAATTTATGTTTGGTCCAGTTATGGGCATTCCTTGGCAGGTTACTTCGATGAAGTTCAAAATTACTGCAATCAAACAGACAGTGCTCAACTGTCTGTTCCTCCCCACAATTACAGCTGTCCGTCTTCCCAAAGAACCTGGCTTGATACTGTCCAAAGAAGCCGTGTCCAGTAATCGCCTGGTTCTTCAGGTAGTCCCCTTGGACTCTGTCCAGACGTACTGTCTGGAAGATCTCAAATATACGTCTGCCTTTGGTGGAATTGTTCCACCTTTCTTGCCATTCCTTCATGGCTTCTTTCAATAACATGCCTTTTAGTTGCCTTCTAGTTCTCTTGTACGTGTTATTGATAGTGGGTAATTTAGTCGCTTTCTTCGCGACTTCATCCACCGCTTCGTTTCTGCTATTTCCAGCATGGGCTTTCACCCAATGCCAGGAAATGTCTAGTTCTTGATTAGTCATAGTCTTTTTTAGATTATCTACCAACTGGCATTTAAAATTTTTCGATTTGAGTGCTTGGAGGGCACTCATGGAGTCGGTATATATGTCGAACTCAGTTGTTCGAGTTCTTATCACATCCTCTATTACCATCTCTATTGCTCTTAACTCCGCTTGATATGAGGAACTGTAGTTTGAGTTCCTTTCCATAACTTCGTATAATTTAGTTTCCCCTTTATACTTAATCATACCAAAGTCGACTCTATCTTCCATTTTCGATCCATTTGTATAGTACTGGGTACTATACTCCGGCTCGAGCCTGGTTGACCAGTCGATGCTGCTGATATCCTCAACTAAGTTGATATTGTAATTTCGTACCTCGCAGCTATTGCTGTCGAGGGTTAACCCATCGATTACATGTGAGCCATTTTCTTTCGTAATTAAATGGAGAGTTTTTTCCATTTTGGGTTTAATGTCGAGTAGCAGACACCCCGCCAGGACGGCTAGTGTGTCTGTTGCAACTGTTCTATAACATTTCGTAAGTAGCAATAGAAATGGTCTTTGAGTCTGCAATAGTCTTTCGTTCATGCTACGTGTAGCATTATACCATGTAGGGACTCCGTAGAGTAGTATCTTTTCAACTACCAGTTGGTAGATTTCTTTTGCGACAAGTGGTTTAATACCCCAGGTTTTCCTGGAGTACCTTAGTAGCTTGTTCATGACTGCTAAGGATTTTTCCTTTAGAGTTATCGAGGTGGGTGTTGAAGTTGAGTTTGTTGTCAATTATGACACCCAGATATTTTATCTCTTTATTATATTTAATATTCTGTCCACATAACTTTATGGTCGGTTTCCTTAGGTTCTTGATCTTAGGTAAATAAAAATTTTCAGAAATCCTACTTCAGATCATAGGACTTTCAATAATATTCGAATTAATAATATTCGCAATAATATTCGCACTGTAATACAAAATTAAGAAAAATGTGGAAAATCTTTATTGAGATGGTCCCTATATAATTGGATAATTTAACCCTTGGATTATTTAATTATTCCAACCAAAAGGTTTTAAAGACATTTATTTGCCAAGATTAATCCAAATCTTCTACGTCTACGCCTACTATATATGTGTGTGGGATATATTTTTCTCGTATTAATAAGTTCAATTTTGCACAGAAGTCCAAAATTTTGGTCCAAAGATATAAATAATTGCAAGATAAAAGAACTTTTTGTATACCATGTGTTTAAATTTTCTGTTCAATCATATAAACTTCACAATTCTATGTATTAATAAATACTTTTATAAATTTTTTTTGATGAATTATCCCATGAACTTGAAAGAAAATGAAGTTGATTGGAAGTTAACTTGCGTTTAACTTTTCGTTCCCGTCCCGGGCGATAGATGGCTCCACCAGTCTACAAAACAAAATTAACTGCAAATGAATTCAATTTTCTTAAAGATGTCTAAAAGTATTAAAATAATGCATTGTCATCGTGTTCTGAGCTATTCTAAAAGTTTCAAATGTTTAGCTAGTCGGGAAGTTAGTTAAAAATCGGTGGCAAGATTTGTACTGGACAAACACACACACAAACAAGAATGCGAGTTAATAAAAACATGGTAAAAATGTACAAAAGTAAGAATAATATGCCTGTGGAAGCTATGAATGTGGTTTTCAAAATAATACGGATATTAAAACCCAGTGAAACAATTATTTAATGTTTGTTCCTCAACAACAAAAACAGCACCGTAGAGTATATAAATAAAATCCCAAGGTATGGCATTATATGATCATTTCTTACCTTAGTTATTACAACTTCAATATCAATTGTCTTTTTCTCGGTTATATTTAGATACATTCTCGACGTAAATCTTCCAAAAATTTTCCAGAGCATAACGCACTTATTCTAGAAGATGAATTTGTTCTATGAAAATATGTGTTGATCACAGGCCTGCGATGAAAAAAATACAAGGGAATTGATAGCTGAACTTTAAGTATTTTTTGGTGCTGATTTAAAAAAAAAATAAAAAATTTCTATCACGTCGTTTTCTTGAAAAATTCAATTTTACTTGGATTTTTATGAACATTTACCATACAATTTTTTTTCGGCGTTGAATTCCTTCCCTCCCTGCCTGACCATCATTCTACCGTGGTGAAGCTTACAAAATACCCCTCTGTGACACCTCCCCTAGCATTACAGACTATGTAAGACAACTTTATCTTGCGTATTTTGGCATGAAACTTTTGGCATGAAACTGAAATCAGGACAAATCGTGGGCTGTTCATAAAGTTTGTATGCAGTGTCTCAATGATGTACGCTTATTAGGGTGGATCGAAAAACGCTTTTTTTCTGCAATACAATTCTAATAGCGCGGAAAACTTGCGCATAGGCGTCATTATAAATAAAAAAATATTTAAAAATTTTTTTTTCAAAATTTGAAATCGCGCAAAAGGCCTAAAGTTACCAAAAAAAGTCAAAATACCGGTAAATTTAAAAAAAATGCAAAAATTACAAAACAAATTCATTTTTTGTTCTAATAGTGAAAAAAGTGTTTTTAAGAGAGTCCTTAATGCATACAAAAAATAATTAGACCCATTTTTGTTTAACTGAATTCGCGCAAAAGGCCTAAAGTTGCGGGTTGTATCGTAAAAAAACGATATTTCATGATTTTCGACTATTTTTAAACATGTGCTAAAACCATATAAATTGTATTTTTTTATTCTAATAGAGTGAAAACTATGTAATATAGTTTTACTAATCCATAAAAAATACTTTTATACCCCTTATTCCTTAACTGTATTCGCGCAAAAGAACAACGCTTACTCCCCTCCGCTGAAAGAAGTCAACGCAATTTATTTCGACGGAAGAAAAGATAATACAATAACTCAAGAAAAGATTGGAGCTAAAATGTACCGCAGAACTATAAAAGAAGAACATATTAGCGTGATAAGTGAGCCAGGTGGTAAATACATTGGCCATGTCACACCAAAGAAAGGTACCGCAAATGAAATTGCTGACAGTATTTACGAACACTTGGAAAAGAAGTAATTTGATATGAGTGCAGTGGTGGCCATCGGATGTGATGGAACAGTCACAAACACTGGATGGAAAAGCGGTGTTGTACATAACATTGAAGTTAATTGTCGCCGTCCTTTGCAATGGTTTATCTGCTTGCTACTTTTTAACGAGTTACCTTATAGGCATTTGTTTGATCACTTGGATGGAACGACAACAGGACCAGTATCATTTAGCGGTCCAGTTGGAAAACAACTCCCTGGATGTGAGAAACTCAGTATTGTAGATTTTGAGCCGATACAATCAGAAGAAGTCACTGATATCACTAAAAACGATCTGAGTAAAGATCAGCAGTATCTCCAAGACATTGTAAAAGCGGTCAACACAGGAATCTGTAATCCAGAATTGGCTGCTAGGGATCCTGGACGCATCAGCCACTCTCGTTGGCTAACCTGTGCTAACCGGGTTTTAGGATTGTATGTATCCCAAACTAGTCCAACAATTGAGTTACATACTCTTGCAAATTACATAGTGAAGTCATATGCACCTGTTTGGTTTGATATAAAGAAAAACTACACTGTGAAAGATGGACCGAAGCATATTTTGAAGGTAGTTAAAACAACCAGACATCTACCGGACAATATCAAGCAAATCATTGATCCAGTAATTCAAAGGAGCGCATTCTTCTGCCACCCTGAAAATATGATGTTGGCTATGATAATGGATGAGAGACCACACATTAGAGAACTTGGCTACAGAAGGATCCTTAAATCCAGAAATGAGCCATCAGCTGAAGGTTATGTAAGAGACTTCAAAATACCTTCAATAAATTTTAGTGCAAACGACTATACCGAACTAATTGATTGGTCAATCTGCAAGTTAACACCGCCGCCACTACTGTCCAAGATGCCAACTGAACACATTGCTTCTTTATTGAAAGACAAAGCGCTACCAGAGTTTAACTACCTCAAATTCCCATGCCACACCCAGTCAGTTGAGAGGTGTGTAAAACTGGTTACAGAAGCAGCAGAAAAAGTGTGCGGGCATGAAAATCGAGATGGTTATATTAGAGCTACTTTAAAATCAAGACAGCTGATGCCCACATTTAATTCAAAGTCAGAATTCATAGGGGCTTCTATGTAAATAACCTTTTGCCTACAACGAACATATATGCATTGTACAAAGTAAATAGTTACTGTAAATATTGTAAATAAAACTCACCCTGGTTGGTTGGTTGGGTAGGGTGGAGGTGGGACTCGCCTTGCAGCCACGTCCTCGCCGTGAGTACTGGGTCATTTCAGCACAGATTAAATGGTGAAATGAGCTGAGAGCTGCAATATGATATGTTTGGCTAATACATTTTTTGTAAATCACTCGTTAGAGTCTTATTGCAAACCTTAATGTGTTAAATAAACACTCATCAGATATGGAAAACGTCGTTTTTACGGGACTCTATAACTTAACTTATACTATAATTTAGACCTTTTGCGCGAATACAGTTAAGGAATAACAGGTCTGAAAGTATTATTTCTGAATTGGGAAAACTATTTTGAATGGTTTTTACACTATTACAAATTAAAAATAAAACTTTTATGGGTTTTGGCACATGTTTAAAAATCGTCGAAAATCATGAAATATCGTTATTTTACGATACAACCCGCAACTTTAGTCCTTTTGCGCGAATTCGGTAAAACAATAATGGGTCTAATTATATTTTGTATGCATTAAGGACACTCTTAAAAACACTTTTTTCACTATTAGAACAAAAAATGTATTTTTTTGTAATTTTTTCATTTTTTTAAATTCACCGGTATTTTGACTTTTTTGGTAACTTTAGGCCTTCTGCGCGATTTCAAATTTTGAAAAAAACATTTTTTTAATATTTTTTCATTTATAATGACGCTTATGCGCAAGTTTTCTGCGCTATTAGAATTGTATTGCAGAAAAAACACGTTTTTCGATCCACCCTAACGCTTATGGCTTAAAGGAAATAAGACTGCTTTAAGATTTGGAATTCCTATGACATGGAGGGAGCCGAAAAACCACTCTGATAATTGTTACTTTTGTTTCTGCCATGTAAGTGGGTATAACCTTAAAAATCAAAAGCTAATCTCTTATACTGATAGCATTCCATCGGCCATGCTTTGAGGAAGAGAAAAACCTGGTCTACTGTTCTGATGTTCCCGGATTCATGTGCAAATTTAATATCACCGACGATAAAGATGAATGGAGGCTGTTTATAGATTCATCGAAAAGGAGCCTTAACATTTCCATCGGGCGCGTTGATCTGACAGATACACGCGTGTTAGTATCTCTGCTTTTGTCCCCTAAAACTTGTTCTGACGATCTTGACCTTATCAGTATCTGTCCATCTGACCACCTGCTACTTTGGAATGCAGTAACGACAAGTTCCGTGTAGGAGTATTTCCCGTTTTGAAGATGTATTGAAGTTTTGTATCTGTTAGATACACGCGCCCGATAACGTTTCTCTCTTGAAGCTTTACGAAAGTATCAAGATTCCTTGTACGTTTTTTTATTTATCTTTTCCCATGATGAGTGCTAAACGCTTTTTATATATGAATAATCAAAAAGATCTTGAGCTAGTACATAGTATTATATTTAGTGATGGAAATTAGGAATTAAATGCTGATGAATTTGATGAAAGTGATGATGACGAAGAAGATATTTTAGAAACATGTGAAGTTGATTCTGGTAGCAGTCAAAGTGATTATAATGACTCAAAATTTGATTAGGATGCTAATAGTGATGATTTTTATGTAGGAAAATACAATAGTACTAAATGGACAAAATGGATCGGAAGAAAAAAATGTCAAAGGTAGATCGCAGAATATTAGCACAAAATTACCTGGAGTAATCGGAAGTGCAAAAGGTATAAATCTATATACGGCTCTTGGAACTGTTTTTTTTTATGACGAAATATTGGAAATAATTCTGAATGCACTAAAAGATACATCTCTGCAGTTTCTAATCTATGTAGTAGAGAAAGAGATGCCAGACTAACAAATAATATTGAAATAAAGACTTTATCGGTTTACTTCTATTAGCTGGTGTTCTGTGAAAAATAAAAATTGTAAAAAAAATTAAAAAAAATAAAAATAGGTGCAGGTGTAAAAGCCTGGAGCTAAAAAGATTAAAAATAGAAGATTTAAAGTAATACAAATTGTAGTGAAAGTTTTATTTAGTTACTGAAGTTTTCTGTACTATAGTGGGAAGTTACTGAAGAAACTAGCTACAGAAGAAACCTAGTTACTGACGAAAGTTCTCAGTTTTATTAGCTAGTGATGAAATCAGTATTGAAGAAAGTTCTTACTTTTACTTAAGCAGAAGAGATTAACTATACTGAATAAATTAATTGTCTCTACTGATGAAATCTAGAAGTCCGTGGAATAATGATGAATTCAGAACGCATGCAGTTTTTAGTGTCTAAAACGAAGTATGAGCAGAGGGAAGAGTACCAGGTTATTTTCAGTTCTGTAAAATAGTAACACCACAATGGAAGGAACTGTACATCTCTGCGACGCTAAAAAAGGCTGGAGAACGGAAGTAATAACCTAAAGACACCACTCGGCAATCTATGCCACAAGACCGGATCGTAGAGACGTTGTGTAGATAAGATGACCGCAAATACTCTAAATTCCCCACTGTCAACTTTCTAGTGGTAGTTCAACAAAAAAAATTAATAAGAAAACTGTAACGATAAAATACACGTTACACAAATTAACAGAAAACACATAAATGAGAAAACACATAAAACAGAGATGTATCTGACAGATACACCGCGCCCTATGACGTAAGTTTCGAGACGCGCCCGACGGAGTGTTAAATCTTTCCTTCTTCATCACGGAAGTCAGTATGCATCTGTGCCAGTTGGACACTTGTTGCATATAAAAGAACGCTATGGAAACCTGTCCTCAACAAGATAAAATATGCCGACCACGGTTGGACCATTTGCGGTGATTTGAAAGTTATCTCCATGCTTCTTGGTCAACAAGGCGGATATACAAAGTTCCCATGTTTCATTTGTGAGTGGGGCAGCCGTGATAAGACTCAACATTGGGTCAAAAAAGAATGTCCGTAAAGACAAAATATTGAATCAGGCAGCAAGAATGTGATTCTGAACAGCTTAGTTGATAAAAAAAAGTAGTGTTACCCCCCTCTACATTTAAAATTAGATGTAATGAAGCAATTTGTCAAGGCTATTCCAAAAGATGGCGATTGTTTCAAATACCTGTGCAAAAATTTTCCAGGTTTATCCGAAGCCAAGTTGAAAGAAGGAGTCTTTGTTGGTTCAGATATCCGCAAGCTTATGAAGGATAAAAAATTTGAGACTACCATGACAACAAAGGATAAAGAAGATTGGGTTGCCTTCAAATATGTCTTAAGCAAATTTCTGGGTAATTACAAGGATCCTGACTATAAAGAAAGTGTTATGAATATGCTTGACAAATTTCAAGCAGCGTTGGATTGCTCCATGAGTGTCAAAATACATTTTCGTCACTCACATGGGGACATTTCCCCCGAAAATTTAGGATCAGTCAGCGAAGAACAAGGTGAAAGGTTCCACCAAAACATCAAAGATATGGAGCGCAAATATCAAGGAAGATGGGACAAGATCATGCTCTCTGACTACTGTTGGATGTTAACACGAGATAGGCCTGAGATTGAACATAAAATAAGAAAGTCAAAAAGAAGTTACAAAGGGAAAATAGTACGTACTTAAATATAAACTTTTTTTGTTTTGTTTTTTGCTGTTGAAAATTTTTTTCAAACTTTCATGTACACATACAATATATTTGCTCCTCTTTCATCGGCTATTTTATATAAGGTACCTTAGTAAAACAAATTAAAATAGTATGTTGTTGTTTTTCTTCTAGAAACTGCACCATAATTTGGTGTAAAAAGTTTAAACTCAAAGGAACTTTTTTGTTTTTCTCTTGATCAGAGACGGCTCGTGCGGTCTGGTAGCAGTGGTTTTCATCCATTTAAACCTATAAAATATAATTGATTACAGTAAAGTCAATTTGCCTCACAAAGAATCGGTTATTTTACATAGATTTAAATGGATAAAAACCAATGTTACCAGATAGTACATGCAAAATTGTTGAGAAAATCCCTTTTCAAATAGGATTTTAGCAAAAATATCGTTATCGATTTTACGAAAAATCCTGACTTAATGGAAAAAAAAATGGAAGTCATTTTCGAAATCAGCACACCAAATAACATAAAACTCGATGAACGCTTCTCTTGTATTTTTTAAAAACTTCAATTTCGCAGGTCTTCAGTGTTCACCTACCACAGCCTGTAGCTCAACTAAACATTACCGAATCATTTGTTTATATTTTTGTGCATCTAGTGTGACCATAAAGAGTGCATCCGGGGTGTTACTTCTGAAGAAAACCATGCTTGCAGCTCAGGCAATGCAACTAATGCTGCTAATTAAAGAGAATTATTAGTCATTGTACGCAAAATATGCGGATGCTTTCCCTATGAACAATTAAATGGATTCGAAAACACAACTACCTGTACTACTAACAATGGAAACGTGACCAACAAGAAAGTTGCAAAGGGCGTTAGACAGATCCATACAGTCCATCAAAATCTTTATTAAAAATACAAGTTGAAAATTATATTCAACGATATAATTATAGTTCATTGTCATAGAGATATGACAATAGTGTCAAGGCCAAGGCCAAGAGAATTGAAAATTACGGGACGAAGTACACTCAAGAGCCAAAACATTATGACCACCTGTCAATAACGAGTTGGCCCACCTATGGCGCGCAACACAGCTTCAACCCGCCTTGGCATGGATGCCACAAGTCCTTGGTAGATAGACGGAGACAGATTGTACCAGATGTTTAAGCAACGGTCACGCAAATCCAAGATATTGCGAATTGGTAGTCTTTGAACTCTGAGCTGCCGTCCCATGACATCCCAAATGTGTTCTATCGGATTGAGATCCGGTGAGTTTGGTGGCCAGGACATTAACTGGAATTCCGCATCATGTTATTGGAACCACTCCAACACAATTTTAGCCTTGTGACACGGGGCGTTGTCCTGTTGGAACATTCCATTTCCAGCTGGAAAAACAGAGACCATGTAAGGGTGCAACTGGTCCGCAATGATTTTCAGATACCCTGTAGCATTCATGGTCTGCTCTACCACAACCACGAGTCCCAGAGACGCCCAAGAAAACGTCCACCAAAGCATAATACTGCCACCACCGGCCTCTGTATGACCTACTGTACATTGAGGGAGCAACAGTTCTCCTGGAAGACGGCGTATCCTGATACGGCCATCGGCGTGATGAATGACAAACCGTGATTAATATCACCAGGCAACTCTCTCCCACTGATCCATGGACCAGTCGCGATGTTCCTGGGCCCAGCGCAGGCGCAGGCGCAGTTGGCGATGACGCTTGGTCAGCAAAGGCACACGAGTGGGACGTTTGCTGCGTAGCCCCATATCCAACAGTGTCCGCTGAACAGTGTGCTGCGATACTATTCTACTTGGCCCTGCATTGTATTGGGCTGTCAGCTGAGCCACTGTCTGGCTCCGGTTTTGCTTCACCATGCGAGACAGTCTCCGACGGCCTTTTTCTTTGATAGCGTGTGGACATCCAACACCATGTCGTCTACTGCTGGTTTCACCGTCATTCATCCACTTTGCATAAGTACTAACAACTGTAGGTCGCGAATAACCCACGAGTTGTGCAGTTTCGGAAATACTTGTTCCGAGCTTTCGAGCCATTTCAATCTGCCCTCTATCAAAGTCGCTTAGATCCGCAGCCATTCCCATCACACACAGAAGTAAGTGAAAGAATGATTCTTCAGACTCTCCAGCAGCAGTTAAATACCACTTCCACCTGATCACGTGTCTTCCACGTCATCCAGGCGAATTCATTGCAAAATGTAGGGGTGGTCATAATGTTTTGGCTCTTGAGTGTAAAATAACTGCAAAATATAAGAAAGAAACAGGGCAAGGGCACAAATGACGATAAGAAAAGCCAACAATAAACTGAAACTATTAAAGATAGAAGATTGGGCTTGTAAGAGGAAATAAAAGTAATGATAAAAGTTCTGTAGAATGAGTTTCAACGAAAAGAAGAAAAGAAGAAGGGGAAGACTAAATTTAAATGTCCAATGGAATTGGAAGAGGAGGAGCCAGAAATAATAAGAGAAAAATAATATGAAATAAAAGGAGGAGGCAAAAAAGAAATAGAGCAGTTAAGAGTTAGAGACAGAAGTAGTATCAACCTGACGAGTATGTACAAAGCACACCCGAAGGAGAGTAGTTAAGAGTTTCAGACAGAAGTGGTATCAACCTAACGAGTATGTACGAAGCACGCCCGATGAGAGTAATGTAAGCCGTGGCGCATGCAAAAGAGCCCGAGGAAGAGAGTGCCCCAGTCTCCTGTACAGTGTCTGCAATGATTGAAGGAGTCCTGTAGCCTACGAAGAGAATGCCCCAGTTTCCTGTACTGAGTATCTACAATGATTGAAGGAGCCCCGTACCCTACGAAGAGAGTGCCCCAGTTCCAGTGCGGTGATAGTGCAACGAAGTTCGTCATTACGAGTGCCAGATGCCCATAAAAGTAGTTCAGTAATCATTTGTCGAAGTACCCTCCTTTTTTTCCTTTTCGTAATTTACCGCCATTGCTTCTCATAGCGTAGCCGTCAATACCTTAATATAGAGCGCGATGATAGAGTAATTTGTAAATTGAAGTTAGCGAATAATAAATGATAATTCGTAAAGGTGAGTTAATTGGTATAATGTGTTGAATGAAATATGAGTAAATATTGGTTCTTTGAATAAGAATATAGTGTGAAGTTGTATTGATGCTAATGAGTATTTAAGGTATAGAGAATTTACTAAGGGGCACTTTATTTGTATTTTATACAAATTCAGTTTATACATGAAACAATGTTTATTGAATTCGTTGCACATATAATTGGCTTTTACAGCAATAAGCATACGTACTACTTGTACGGAATATATATATTATCATTCAATAGAAATACACATTTCGAATTCTCACAAACAGTAAGTCAAACCAGCAATTCTGCCACGTAAACTTTGGGCCCCCTAAGCACTAGCTCAGGATAGTACTGGAGCTGCATACCTCGTAGCTCCCTATCACTTATCTAACAACTTTAACAACCTTCTTCAACCCTAACCACCTTTTTTTACCTTAACAACCACTTTTTATTAATGACACTGCGTGGTATTTATACTAAGCGCGTATGCCGAAATTAGCATATCTGAAGCAGCTTCTTTAATTCATTCACTCAAGTTCGATTCTTGTGAATCGAATCTTGTGTATACCTTACAAAGGTTGAAGAAATATGTTCTAATAAGTAATGATAACTTGAGATGAGTATAGAGTGTTTAATGAGATTTAATGTATCAGTATTATGTTTAAAAATCAATAAAATAATTTGCCAGTTCCAGAGTTGTTTTCAAACATGAAAGGACACAACGCAATTGTAATGTGATAATGAATATGTGCTAACGCTATACGAGAAGGGGATATTTTGATTGTACGTAACGTATTGAGATATTTTATATATACATTAATAATTGACATAATTATTAAGAAATCTTCCCACATAAATATACATACATATCTTAAGTAATTTACCCATCTCATTCATCTTCACGATGGGGATTACCGTAATTTTCTTACAATAATACTCACCTTTATGAATAAAAATGTCTTATGGTCCGAAGGTAACATTAAAATAAAATGAATATTTTATGATATATATATATATATACGTAATGAAGGTACATCAAGGGCGCAATTCAAATACTTTTGTAGTCGTAGCGGTAAAACACACCCGAGCAAAAAACAAGGAACACACTGAAGAGCTGAAGTACTTTATTCCATTGAAATATATATCAAGACATCAGAGAAGGTACACAGGAATGCATAGTTGAACGAATATGACACAAGCTTACGACATCATGTTTAACAATACCGCAACAAACAGCTTGGAACTCTCGGAGCTTCAGTATCGATTACGGTTACATCATAATATAGTTGAAATCAGTTCGCGAACAAGGGACAGAAGAACGGCAGAGGACGAGCCAGAAAGCAAGCGAGCAAGGCAAAGAAGGAAAGAAGGAACGAAAATCGCTGCTCAACGTTCTTATACTATGGGGGCACTTTCAGTCTAAAATTCTTCTTTATTGGTTGAAATCGAACACGTGAAGGTATGACTCAACTTCGCAAGACTTTCTGAACATGTGCGGCGTGACGAGATAGACTCATGACGCTGACTCATGTCTGAAAATAACTTTAAATTTCGGCCCGTGGCGGTTAAGGGAATAGAATATTAGGTTAGTTCGCTTAATCCTAGGTCACCATTGGAAATAGGAGCTGTGCTTTATTGAGGTTGAAAGAAATTTGGAATACACGTTAGCTTTTCAAAAGCAATGAATAATGGTGGGGTGAGACAATTAATAATGGTGAGGCGTTAATATTAAATATATAATATTAAATATGTTAATATTAAATATGTTTTTTTTATCTTTAATCAGTGAGAAATTGAAAACATCTTTATATACCTAACAAAATACAAACTATTCTTTTCTAAAAATCCTCCCATAAATTTGAGGTGCGTCTTATCGTGCGGTGCGTCTTATGATCTGAAAATTACGGTATGTGTTATTGTGGGCATAGATAACACGATAAGCTACATGTATTGGTGGCAGGGTGCTGGTCTGGTGGCGTGCCGCGGGGTAGCTGCCGACTGCGGTCTATTTCCACGGACGGGAATCCAACCCGGATGGCCTTACTGTTGCCACGACGGGTCCCGCCTCGTGCTTGGGAAGCTACATGTATTAAGTTGTAACTGGCTGCAAAATTGTATTTCCATTGGGGATAATAAGAAAGCATGGGTGTTGTCTAAGAGCCACACAGCTAAACTTGCTTCTGCTGGAGTAAAGGAAGATTAACAATGGGCTCTTTCAATAGAGATTCAATGATAACGGGATGAATAACGTGAATGAGGGCTGCGTATCTTGCCCTAGTTTAGCCGATGATCGAGATCTCGGACTGGATGCTACTCTGGTGTTCTGGCAACTAGAAAAGTCCCAAGAAGTTTACTGCTATAGTCATGTGCAGTACAGAAAACTATGTTCTGTTAAAGTGAATTGTTCCATATCAAAATAATAATATTTCGACTTACAATTGAAGACCGGCTTTAAATTGTGCAGAGAGGAAAGCATTCTTCTTTGTAGCACGCTTCTGCGTTTGTTCGAAAAACATTGCAGGATGTACTTGGAATTTTAATGTGAGGAACGGCGAAATATACTCCTGCCATCAAAAAAATATTGTATCCACCATGTTGACTTTATTTGCTTAAAATCTGACATTAAAATATCACCGGTTATTTTTTTCTATTTAGTTAAGGCTTGTGATAAACATAAATTGTCCAATAAAAGAATTTGTTGCAGTAAAACATTTGAATCATAAGGAACGAAATAAGGAATTCTTCATTTGATAAAATATGACGACAGAGATAACAAAAGAGTTTATGTACAGATAAAATGTACAAAACTGTATTTAAAACGGTTCTTTTTACAATCATTAATTTTAATTTATTAAGATTATTTACTTTAGAATATGCAGATGATTACTTTTGTCATTTTATATTTGGAAAATAAATTTTTACAATTTTTTAAACAGACAGCAAGTGAGATTGCTTAAGCCATGACTACAACGTAAATACCCTAGGTATATTGCAATAATTATACAATAAGTAAACTATTTAACACAAAAAATACTATGATTGCGAAGGAAATAATTTTTTTTTATAAAAACTAAATTAAGGTATACAATTTTAAAAACAATATTATAATTTATTTCGGATTAAATATTACTAATTTACACTGGATGTCCCATTATTATTCTCTTCGGATATAAAATAATCAATTGATTCTCTGAAGTGAAAATAGACCGAGAACTTTAAGCATTTCTTTTGCCATCGTTCAGCTTTCAATTTCTTTCCCTCGTTCAACGTCGGGTACACTTTGTAGTATCATTCATCTTCTCATTTTATTTTTATTGCATTCTTCCAACCAGAAAACTTATTATATTAAAGTCGAAACTTGTTTTCCGGCGAAAGTTGCGTAAAGTATATTGAAAATTCTAAAATACCCAGTTATATAAAACGAGGACATTATCTCTCATAAAGTCTGTATTTACCTCAACTCGAATATTGTGTTGGGGGGAATTTTTCTAGTTTAGGAAAAAAATGGGAATTACACGGGATCCGTTTTTTGGAATTCAGAAAGTAAAGGATTGTTTAAAAACAACAAATCATTTTCATTGCAAGATGTCATAGTAAATTTACAACAATTTTCACATAAAATTTTCCAACCATTTATTTTGGATTAATGATGTATTACTTTCAGTCTATCTGCCTTATACTAATTAAAAATTAATACAGAATTAACTGATATATTATCTTTAGCAATCTTTATATATGAATACAAATACATATATAAAGCATATATAAAACCTAAAGATGGCCGAATGGCTAGGGCACTGACCTTCTTTACCAGAAACTGTAGGTTCGAGGCCCACTCTTGGCATGGATGTTTCTAGCCGTTCGGAATCAGCTTTCAACAGTAGGTTCCGGTGTAATTAGTCTTTGTGTAGCCAAAAATGACCGTGGCGTTCTCAAACAACCTACGAATACATATACACACATTTATTTGTAAATACATACATAAACAAACACACACACACATATCACATCCCTGCAAGAAAAGTGACACAACTCAAAAATGCAGCATTTGAGAAAAGTCAACTTAAAGAACACTGTAAAGCTTGAACTAGCTAACAATAAAACTGACAGAACTTCCCTTAGGTGGGCAAATTGCGAGATAGAGATGTGTCGCTTTTCAGTGCATGATAGGGTACTTCAAACATATTTTTCACTGACATAACCTCAAGATTGCCATTTTAACGTAAGATTACGTTCCTCCATAATTGTCCTCGGAAAAAAGATTTCAGATGTCCTGCGTCGCGAGTTATAATTTTGGCAGCGCACCAAACCGAGTCTATGTCGCTTAGGCAAGCAGTAAACAGTTAAACTCAAAAGTAACAAAATGCGTCGAAAGTTTAGCGTATATCATTTGCCCTGTGGTACATTGGTTACCACATAATCTTGGGGGCCCTGCCGTGATTGTTCCTGAAAGGACTGTTTGTAACCGTGTAATTGATTAGGTGGTTAGTACATTGTGATAATAATAAGTGATGATGAGTGATTACTCAAATGTATACATATGAATCAATTTATTAAACAAACATATTAACATATACATATTTCGATTACACTTTCATTTCTCCAATGCACCGTCCTACACTAATCTATACTCATATTTATCGTTTGCTAATTGCTACCAATATTGATAATTCATTTCTTAACCACATACGTTAATACACTTTCTCACAATTGCAATCCGCTACTAATTATTAATTCATCTCTTAAACATATACCTTAATACACTAATTCTCCGGTGCAATTTACTATCAATTATTAATTCCTTTCTTAGACACATACATTAATACACTTTCTCATAATTGCAATCCTCTACTAATTATTAATTCACTTCTTAAACAGATACCTTAATACACTGATTATCAGGTGCAATTTACTATGAATTATTAATTCCTTTCTTAGACACATACATTAATATACTTTCTCATAATTGCAATCCGCTACTAATTATTAATTCATTTTTTTAAACAGATACCTTAATACACTGATTATCAGGTGCAATTTACTACCAATTAGTAATTCGTTTCTTAGACACATACATTAATACATTTTCCCACAATTGCAATCCGCTACTAATTATTAATTCATTTCTTTAAAACATATCAGTGATATATATCTATGGCAACACACATAACATCAATTCTAATTGCTCCCGTCATTAACCTACGAAATCCTCTTATTTAACCTAACCCAGTAATCCTTTTAAATTCTGAGCATTGATAAAGAATAAATTCGTTAAATTTCTCCCTACCTTGGGCGACATGCATAAAACGGGACTTCTCCTTGAACAAAAGGGGCCGGAGAAATGTGCCTCATTTCAATTGGCTAATCGAGCAACGGTCTGGTCTCGGTTTTGTTCCGGAAACTTCGACGGGGGATGGTGGCCAGAGGCAGGTTCCACTCCTCGGTGCTCTTTGAAGAGGGCCATCGCTGTTTAGGGCAAGGGTCATCGGGTGATGCTCTATCCGGTGGCGGGGGCTTGCGTCTGGTCGGCGGCAATCTTGCGTCTGGTTCAGCTCGGTGCCGGCGCTCTTCAATCTACTAGTCACTTCTCATGCAGGGCATCACTGAGTTGTACATCTCGGCTATGTATCAGGGGCTGGCGTCTGCAGACTTTTGGGGTGTTGAGTATTTCTTCCCTCGTCATTCCATCTATTCTTTCCTCCAGACGACTATTAATATGGGCTTATCAATAGGCCATACTCAATCGGCTGCGGCCTTTCCTTCTATTTTTCAGCTCTCCTCGCAATCAGTTCTCCGCTACTCAGCTCCTAACTGCTATGTTTATCGGCTCCCTCGAATCTGTTGCTTTCTCAAAAATCTCTCTGTCATCATCCTCTTTTTTTTTTAATTTCACTTCGGCTTCTTCGTCCTGGGCCATCATTGGTGACACCCAATAACCAATGAGTCCCTCGTTATCCTATCATTAGACGTCATATCTTTTACCCCTTTTCTTTTGCTCCAATCTACATCACAGAGGGCAGTGGCTGTATATCGATACTCTTCCATCTGGGGTCATCATCACACCCCCATATTCTCACGCTATCATTTCGACCGCCTGGTACGTGCAAACTCAACTTCATACATACTTATCTACTTTTTTATCTCCTAACTTCGCATGTACATTTCCAATTTTCGCCCTCTCAGCTCATTATAACCAGCTGGACCCCTTTTACGGCCAACATTTCTCTTCCCTATGACATTAACTTATCCATCTTAACCCAAACCGTTCATTAAACGCAGCTGTGTCTTGACTCGTTACCTGTTCTTCAAACTCCCTTACTCGTTTTTCACTTTTAATCACATCGTTTTCTGCATGTGGGACCTGGCCACTCTCTTTTCTACGAACAATGTCGTTTTTCACTGCGACACTGTTTACATAACGGACTATTGTTCCTGAAAGGACTGTTTACATTACGGAATTTATCGTAATCTGCACGTGAAGTACAACGTAACAAAATCATCGCCTGGAAATTCAGGTAGGAAGAACTTTATCTCATTTTTTTGCACCTATAATATTTTCGCTATGTATAAGAATACGTGGAAAGAAGATCTAATTGTGTTGGTTCAGGATCTTGGATTGGAACTCCCACTGACTCCCACCATAGCAACACTCAAGAGCATAATCGAAAGCTCAGATCTTTTTGAAACAGATAAAGAGTCCGTACAGGACATTTTAAATAACATTGTGGAGGAAAGAAGGCTAAAATCCGAAGTTGAGGCCTCACAAAAATTTGAAGAGAAAAAAAAATCGAACTTGAACGGATTAAACTTGCTCAGTTAGAACGGGAAGTTCAATTGGCTAATGCCCGAGAAAACATAACGAGCGTCCGAAACGTTCAGTCAGGTTCACAGGTGAATATGGAACCGACAGTTACGAACACTTTAGAATCGTTAATAAAGAGCATTCGTGTTCTTAGTATGCCAGTCCCTACAAGACCAGAGGACTTTAATTTGTTCTTCCAAACTCTGGAGAGGGCATTTAAGGCGAAAAATGTTAGTAATAATTTCAAGGCAGATATATTAATTAATTTACTCGGCGTAAAAGCTAACAATATTTTGCGGTACATCAGCAAAGATGAAACAATTTATTACGAGAAATTAAAGAACTGGTACTTCGAGAATATCAACCGACACCACAGGAATGTTTAAATAATTTCCGAAAAGCTCAACGATATGCAGATGAAACACATATCTAATTTGCGTCGCGACTTACTGCTAATTTCCAGTATTATTTAAAACTGCGGAAAGTAACGAATTTCAATGACCTCTGCGAATTAATAGTTGCGGACAAATTAATGGAAACTTTGGACAATGACACGGTATTTCATATCGGAATGAAACAAAGTGACTCCTGGTATCGTCCTGTCCAACTAGCGAAGGAGATTGATTTTTACTTTGTGAATAAGAATAAATCATTGGGCGATACGACTCGCACTAAAGAAATTAGTTAATTTGCATATCGTAACCTGAAAGGCGACTCCGCGCGTAGGACAGATAACAAAAACAGTCAGCATTATAAGGGTGAAAATTCTAGGCGAAACTATAAATATGATATTAACGAGCAGAGAAGTTATTCGGACAAACTTGTCTGTTTTTCCTACGGAGGTAACCACTTCGCAAGGGTGTGTCCAACATGCAATCCCCTGACTTCACTAAACACCACGAAGAATGAAGCCGATATTGGGTGTGTTACAACTAATTACGAAGATATTTTTGTAAACAGATTAAATTATATTGATGTCTATGTGAACGGAAAACGCGTAAACGCAGTGAAAGACTCTGGTGCCCAAATCATGGCCATAAAAGCTATACACGCCAAAAATATGAAATTACTGAATAAAACAATTAACCTTGTTGATTATCTTGGGGGCACAACCACAGCAAATCTCGTAAAATTTAATATATCTCTGGAAAATGGAAATCCTATCGAAGTTGTTTCTGCGGTAACAGATAAATTATGCGTAACTGTATTCTAAGCCCAAATGTTTACGAATTGCTAAATTCCCCTCTAAAATCCGTCGCGGGGGGAGAAGAGCCGAACTCCGTTGGCCCCGAAGGTCAACAACCCCCGCCTCCTACCGAATCCGATAGCAAGAGTAGAAGGACTGAGTCTCGCCGGGGTGAAAATTTTAGCGACAGCGACGTTGTGAATGAAGAATCAGAAGGATTCATTTTCACGATTTCCTGTCATAGTGAAGGTAAAGATATAATCTATTTAGACCACGTAAAGAATTCGGACATAAGAAAACAAGTCTTAGGTATTGTAAATAATTATAAACCAGAAAAAGTACTCAACACAAATTTAAAGTTATCTATTATCTTAACAGATGATATTCCAGTTTGTAATCGTTCTCGGAGATTGTCTTTGGAAGAAAAAAATAGGTTGATTCTCAGATTCAAACATGGTTAAAGGAGGGAATTATTGAAGATAGCTATTCTGATTACGCATCGGCCGTGGTTCTAGTAAAAAAAAAAAGGATAACACAAAAAGATTGTGTAATGATTATAGAAAGTTTAATTCTAAAACAGTAAAAGACAGGTACCCACTTCTCATAACTGAAGAGGTGTTAGATCAGTTACAAACGGGGAAGGTTTTTACCAAAATCGACCTAAAGAATGCATTTTTTCATTTGGACGTAGATGAAAACACTCGTAAGTTTACTTCGTTTGTTACCCACCGAGGGCAATATCAGTTCCAAAAAGCACCATTCGGATTAAGGAATTGCCCAAGTATGTTCGAAAGGTATATCTGTCAGGTGTTCAGGGAATTAATTAAGGAAGAAATTATGTTAGTTTACATGGATAACGTAATAGTGCCATCTGAGGACGAACAAGAGGGAGTGAAGAGACTGAAGAGAGTATTGGATGTTGCTTCTAAATATGGGTTAGAATTAAATCTGAAGAAATGCCATTTCTTAAAAAGGGAAATAGAGTTTTTAAGCCACATTATCAAAAACGGTACTGTGCGACCGTCACTCGACAAGACGAAATCAGTTCGAAATTTCCCGAAACCCAAGACTGTCAAACAAGTACAGAGTTTCCTCTGACTTACTGGGTATTTCCGATAATTTATCCCAAATTACGCCAGCATTGCGAAACCGCTTAGCGACCTGTTACGCAAAACTTCAACATTTATGTTTGGGCCAGAACAGCAAACCGCTTTTGAAATTTTGAAGGAAACTCTTATAAAACAACGAGTACTTCACATTTTCAAACAGGAGGCAGACACTGAATTACATACAGATGCCAGCAAGTTTGGGTATGCCGCAATATTGATGCAAAGAGATAGTGATAATAAATTCCACCCTGTATACTACGCGAGTAAGAAGACCACTCCGCAAGAAGAGAAATATAGCAGTTACGAGCTAGAGATTCTTGCTATAATCGGAGCCCTGAAAAAGTCAGAAGTTACTTATTAGGGATAAAATTTAAAATCGTGACGGATTGTTCTGCTTTTACTCAGACCATGACGAAAAAAGAGTTGACACCAAAAATAGCTCGATGGGCATTGTTTTAGAGGACTTTAATTACGAGGACTTTAATTTGTGCATCGAACAGGGGCTCAAATGCGACACGTTGATGCACTGAGTCGTTACCCTATAATGATGGTAAGAGTTAGTGAAATAACATCCAAAATAGTACATGCTCAAACTACAGATGAATATCAACACGATAAAAAAATTGATGTCTGCGGGCAAAGTTGACCAGTACATTCTTAAAAACCAAGTACTGTACAAGATAGAGAATGATCGCGATGTACTAGTTGTGCCGACAGCTATGCAAATGGAAGTAGTCAAAAAAATACACGATAAAAACCATTTTGGGTGACTAAAACCGAGACTTTAGTCAAACAAGACTATTATTTCCCAAACATACGATAGAACGTTGAAAAGGTTGTAGCTAATTGTGTTGAGTGCATCTTGAGGAATAGGAAAAGAGTAAAGGGTGAAGGATTTATCCACCCTATCCCGAAGGAAGACGTGCCGTTAAGCACTTATATCGATTTTATTGGACCTTTACCATCAACAAACAGAAACTACAAACACATTTTCACCGTGGTAGAAGCTTTTTCGAAGTTCGTATGGTTTTATGCCGTAAAATCGATAACCACTCAAGATGGTTTGCAAAAGCTGAAACAACCAG